>PDND01000271.1:0-32809 GCA_002572855.1 [Emmonsia] crescens
AAATAAATAAGCTGCTTTGCCCTAGTTATGCCTTTTCCTCCCTGCAGAACAATAATGGTTTTACATGTTTTTAGCTAAAAAAACAAGACGAGAAGGAAGAGGAGAGAAGAAAAAAAAAGGCGGGAGTAGAAGAATCACTAATAACAACAAATAAATACCTGCAAGACCGTCTTGAGGAGTTTTTTTTAATAAAAAAAAAAAGAGCAATAAAGAGACGCTTCAGTTAAACTCGGCATTTTATGTTCGTTTTTTTTTCTCTTTTTTTTTTTTTTTTTTGAGTTATCGTCCATTCATCCATCCACCATCCAACTCCATGTTTTGGCTTGGAGTTATATATTTAACTTTTTTTTGTCCATTTTTCCTTTCGTATACTCCTTTTTAATGCTTGGTTGGTTTGGTGGTGGTAAATCTTGACCAACCAACCAACCAACCAACCAACCAACCAACCAATCTCAACGCAAAAATAGTTTGGACAATTCTGGGATCGGGTTGCAGTCCCGTTCCAATCCTTTTTATCTCACTCTCTCCCCCTTTCCCTCTCTTCAGCCTTGAGGCGGGTATCTCAACAAAAAAAATGAAGAACAAAACTTACTCGCTGGCCTTGCCAGACCGCTTCTTAGCTCCACCCTTCACATTATCTGCCGCAGTACTAACCGCCTCCGCAGCCTTCTCCTTCTCCTTGATAGCGCCAGACTCCTTGCCCTTTCCAGCCTGCTGCTTTTTGGCAGCAGGGGCCGGAGCGGGGCTGCTAAGGCCAATGGCACCAACAACTATGAGGATGAGAGTGAGCAGGAGAGCGCCCAGGCCTCCCGCAACCTCTGGAACAACCTTGGCGGCCTGGATTGGATCCTGGCGCGCGATGGAGATGAAGAGATCGATCTTCTCACGGGTGTACTCGACGGGGGACTCCTTGAAGCTAAGGGCTCCTTCCTTCTTCTTCTCCTCCTCCTTGGGGCGGGTGGCTTCCTCTTCCGCAAGCTCGATGGGGTGCTTGATGTCCCAGGTCTCGGCCCTGAACTTCTCTGCGTCTTCGATGGAGTGGCCAATGTAGATGTTGTCGAAGAGGATGTCGTTTTGCATGGTCCAGATCTCAAACCCGATCTAGAATGCCCGTTAGTAAAATTTAAAATTAAATAAATAAATTCAACGTGGAGGTTAATAATGGTAAAAACTTACAGCGCCCATGGGCTCAAAGTTGGCGGGAGTCTTGTCTTCGAAATAGTTAGGGTTGGCGATTTTGCGGGGTGCCCATGGTCCCTTGTAGGCAGGGTTATCGATCATAGGAGGAGTCCATTTGCCCTTGTACTCTGGGTTCTTCTTCATCGGTGGCTCCCATTTGCCGCAGCCAGATACTTCACTGCACTTGGGGTTGGGTACGGTCGGGGGGGCCCAGTCTCCGTCCTCCTCATCATCCCAGTCCTCGGGCTTCTCAGCCTCTGGGTCAGGGATGCTGGTAGGCTCATCTTCCAGCCAGTCTTCGGGTTGGGTGGCATCAGTGTCAACAATCTCGTAAGGGGCATCCTCATCCCAGTCTTCGGGCTTGGTTGCGGCGGGATCAGCGATACGAGCTTCGTCAACCCAATCCTCCGGCTTCTTATCTTCGGGGTCGTCAATTTCCTTCTCGGGGTTGACGGGCGGGCTGAAGTCTTCAAGCAAAGTGCCGTTTTTGACAGCGGCTCCGTCAATCAGGATCTGGAATGATTGATCTGGCTTGACGATCAGGGTGTAAAGAGTGGACAGCTTGCTGACGCGGACGGCCGGTGGCAGCTTCATGTGTTTCTCTTCATACTCGCCAGTCTTGGGATTCTTGTGTTTGAAGATGAAATGGACCTGGTATCAGACTATATCAGCATCCGGTACTTTTAAAAATTCCAAGCTCAAGTAAAACAAACCTTATTGGTAACTCCACACTTGTCGGGTCCAAACATGATCACATACGGCGAGGCGTTCGAGAATTCCTCAGCGTGAAGCTTCTTGTTGTCCTGGAGGAGCTTCATGTATGCGCCACCGCAATTCAGGGAGTCTGCCAGATACGTCAGCAATTAATGAACAGCGCGATACGAGAATACCCAAAGTAAATTCCGGTTCCTTTGTACTTACTCTGAAGCTTGACTTCATATTGAACCACAAGGGTCTTGCCCTTGTTGTCGATCTTCTTGGGGAACTTGGCAGAAATGGCGTGGTGGGCGGCGGGATTTTTCACCACCAGGCCCATGTCGCCCTCCATGCCTTTGAGGACATGTGGCTCCTCCACAGCCCAGGTTCCGACATAGGCCCAGTCTTCATCTGATTTCGAATCCTCCTTCTTGGCATGAGATGGTGTCCACCGGGTCTCCCAGTCAGCGGTGAATTGCTCGAGGAATGGAGCTTTGAGGGTTGTTGGCTAAGTGGACATGACATATGGGTTAGCTTTCTTGGTTCGTGTTTACACTTGAGGGGGGGGGGGGGTAAGAGCTGATAGCTAGGGAGGGCTGTAGCGGCGTACAGTAAAGGTCGGCTTTTCAATCACGGATGAGGTAGAAGTGGGATCCTCCTTGACCTCTTCCTCCGCATGGACATTGCCAATGAGAGCTATCGAGGAGAGGATGAGCGACGCCAGAGAAGCGTTGAGACGCATTGTGACGGGAAGGCCTCTCTACGAGGAAACGGGGACAAGATTGGAATCAGCACGAAAAGAGGAATCAGGCGATTAATCCACAGGACAAGGAAGAAAGGAAGAGGGGTGAGGGTGGGAGTGGGAGTGGGAGTGGGAGTTGGAGTTGGAGTTGGAGGAGGTGAAATAATGAAGGGGGTTATAGATATATTATAAGGAGGAAGTTTGTCAAAGGTGGCCTCTTTAAACACACCAACAACAGCTCTCAGATAATACCAGGTAATACCAGGTAATACCAGGTAATGCGATTGGACCCTGACTAAGCAGTAGTTTGTAGTGGGGACCTACTTGAAGTGGCCCAATCAGGAATAGGCCACGGGGAATGTTCGAGAATATTACCGGTGGGTTGGTATTGGCTTGTATTTATCAATATTATTCGGTTTATCTAGCATTTTATATCAACTTCAACTTCAACTTCAAGGTGATGCTGTCCTTTATATATGTATATATATTCAATTAATCAATCCATTCATTACACAACACTGATTGACAAGCTGGGCCTATGTAGACCAATGTGTGCTCCATATTTACTACTCAAACTGCAACTTTTACTCTCCGGAATGTTAACTGTGTAGGGTGATTTGATGAATTCCTACAGTCTAACTACTTGAACTGTCGCATCAGTCACATCAATGAAGTTGGCTATGCCATTGACTGTGCGTGCTGTTTCTTTCTTTGAGCTGAAAATATTTGTTGACAGAATGCCTATGGGCCCACAATCTTCTTAGCTTGGAGAGAAGACTCACTCTAAAGCCGGATGCATTGGATTAATATATATGTATGTATATCACACTCTCTTGCCATGAGAGCCCGTGGTTCTAGGATATTAGATTGAGTATATGACCAGAATGTTCAATCACAACATCTGGTATTTGTGTCTAGGATTTCTCAAATTTGAGTATTTATCATGCAGGTGGCTGGCAATGCGCACATAAGCTTTGCGCCTAATCAGTTAGCGAAGGGCCGGGGACGCGATGACGAGCAAGATCTTGGTAGAACTTGAACTTAAACCAAAACTTACTGGCTGAACAATCCCCATCAACCGCCAAAATGTCAGACATCAAGGACGAAAACAATGACCATCTCGTGCAGTCTGACGATCCTGAGCATCCTGCAAACTTAATCCCGGCTCTCTGCCGCAACTTCTACGGTCATGGCTGGGTCACTGGCACCGGAGGCGGGGTAAGCTGAATCAATATATCTACATATATGTTAAAAAGAAAACAGAAAAAAGAAATAAAATACAAAACTCTCTGTTTATAGACGACAAGTCCTCTCGAATACTAATCAAGGAGTTATTTTATTTACATAAAATAAATATAGGCTTCCATCAGACGAGATAACCACATCTTCATAGCTCCCTCCGGAGTCCAGAAGGAATTGATCCAACCACATAACATCTTCGTCCTGTCCTACCCCACCCCCAAATACCCTCCATCAGCGCGCCAATATATCCGCAAACCACTCGAGCTCAAACCATCCGCCTGCACGCCTCTCTTCCTGGCCGCCTTCGACCGTGGCGCTGGATGCTGTATCCATACACATTCCCAATGGGCGGTACTTGTGACTCTCCTTGTCGAGCGCGAGAAGGGGCCGGAGGGTTGCTTTGAGGTTAGCAACATTGAGCAAATCAAGGGTATACCGAGAGGCAAAGGAAAAGGCATGATGGGGTTCTTTGATACGCTGAAGATACCTATCATTGAGAATACGGCGTTTGAGGAGGATTTGACATCCAGCCTTGAGGAGGCGATGGAGAAGTACCCGGATACATATGCAGTTCTGGTCCGGAGACATGGCATGTGAGTATCATCAATACGTCTATATATCTATAAATTTTCCTCTACTTTAGAAGTCTATTTTACCTTGTTTTCCTGGCCTTCTAACATTCTCTTCTTCTGTCAGATATGTCTGGGGAGACGATGTCGCAAAGGCCAAGACACAGTGTGAGAGCTTGGATTATCTTTTCCAGCTGGCGGTCGAAATGCATAAGCTTGGTTTGCCCTGGGTGAAATCGTGATGTGGTCTGTGTGGGACAGGTTTTATGACCTAGCTAAACCACAATTCCGCGCATACGGTCATGCGCAAGACGGGCGATATCAGAAGGGGAGCTGCTCGATTGAGCCTGATGGATGATTTTACGGCCTATATGATAATTCCGCCTATTCATATTTTATTCCATGGAAGAATAAATTTTTGACCATGGGGTACCGTCTGAATTTCCTTTTGCCGGAGCTATATATATTCTAATCGCTGAGGTTCAACAACTGTATTGCATGGTTAACAAACAGGGTGTTTTCAACATAACCCTATCTAGATCGGACTGATTTCGGGTGCACAACAATCTTAGCTATTATGGATTTTAGTAGAGGAAATATCCAAATCCTAACACAATTATATCATTGATCTGTTTTTTTCTTTTTGCGTGTTGCTTTGATTTAACAGAGGAAAATAGATTACGCGACTGTAATTTTGGTATTGGCGACAACAACCGTCTATTACCGTACAAAAACAACTTTCAGTTTCCCATCTCCGACTTGCCCATGACAGACAGCTACAGCACGGAGAGACACAAGGAACAGCTGCAAACTCTTCTCCCACCACCTACATCACGGCTGTTCTCTTATTAGTTGACTGAATCACAATTATTTAGTCCAGCTCAAAACGCAAAATAACGCCGAAAGATGGATTTAGAAGGGGGCGACTCGCCGTGGGGTGGTAAGCCAGGCAACAACTCTCCGCTGAAGAACCAATACACAGACCGCATATCTAAGAATTGTGACTATCGCAGATGTTCCCTCCCAGTCCACACCTACCGAAAATCAAGAATCTTCTGCTACTGGTACGCTGCTGTTTCCCTTCAGTGATCTGTAAAAGATATCAAATATGACTCTCCCTGCTGACCCCCAATGGCTGCGCATAGCCAACGAAACCGGACAGCGCCCCCAAGTAACATTAACTACCCCCCGATCTCCACCGGGCAGAGGACCTCGAACACCTCGCAAAATCAGCGCGCAGGCAACGAGGCTGGAAGCTGTCGATGACTCTCTCGATCCGCTGGGCCCGCTGGGCGACAAGTCCTTCCCGTCCATCTCCTCATACCCGGACCAAGGCCCCACCCCACCCCGAAAGGAACCTTTCTCCAGCAGAAATATCCGTCCCGCCTCATCTACGTCCCAGTCGTCAGCTGGCGGGTTGATGGACTCTGTTGACTTGGACGATGACGGCCAGGCCGTGCGTGCGAGAATAAAGGGACCCCCGCCGGTCCAGTCCCCCGCTGATGCCCCCAAGCGCCAGACGCAGCCAAGTATGCCCGTCGAGCAGGCTGCGAAACCGTCGTTTGAGATTACAGTTGGTGATCCGCATAAAGTTGGGGATATTACTAGCAGTCATATTGTATATCAAGTTAGGACGAAGGTACATACACATACATCTTTTTATTTTATTTCGCAAAAGCAGCACCCGTTTCTCCTGCTGCTTGGCTGACTATTTATGTTCCCTAGACTACATCTAAAGCCTATCGACAACCTGAATTCAGCGTTAGTCGACGGTACCGAGATTTCCTATGGCTGTACAACTCGTTGCATAGTAACAATCCGGGAGTTGTTGTTCCTCCGCCTCCAGAAAAGCAGGCTGTTGGACGATTTGATACGAACTTTGTTGAATCGCGAAGAGCCGCATTAGAGCGTATGCTCAACAAAATTGCCGCGCACCACATCCTACAGCACGATGGAGATCTCAAGATCTTCCTAGAGAGCGAGACTTTCAACCTCGATGTGAAGAACAAAGAGAACCGCGAACCGGATATCGGACAAAGTAAGGGCATGTTTAGCTCATTAGGTATATCCGTTGGCGGACCGGGCAAGTTTGTTGAACATGATGATGTGCGTTACTCCGTGGGATGATATAGTTTTTTTTTCATTTTAAAAATTGGTTACTAAATTTCGTATAGTGGTTTCACGATCGCAAACTATACCTTGACGCACTTGAGAATCAGCTGAAGGGGCTGTTGAAGGCCATTGATGCAGTTGTTGCGCAACGAAAGGGCCTTGCGGAGGCTGCCAATGACTTCTCAGCATCACTCCATTCTCTCGCGACTGTAGAACTTTCCCCGACGCTCTCTGGGCCGCTAGAGGGCCTTTCAGACCTGCAGTTACGAATAAAGGAACTTTACGAGCGTCAAGCCCAACAGGATGTTTTGACATTAGGAATTACGATTGACGAATATATCCGCCTAATCGGAAGTGTGAAAATGGCATTTTCTCAACGGCAAAAGTCTTTCCACAATTGGCATACAGCTGAATCTGAACTTCAAAAAAGGAAAAGCTCCCAGGACAAACTCCTCAGACAGGGCAAGTCTCAGCAGGATAGGCTGAACCAGGCTGCTGCGGATGTGGCCGATGCGGAGCGAAAGGTCCATCAGACACGGCTTTTGTTTGAAGACATGGGCAGAGTTATGCGGAATGAGCTGGAAAAATTTGAGAAGGAGAAGGTGGAGGACTTCAAATCTGGCGTTGAAACATTTTTGGAGAGTGCTGTTGAAGCTCAGAAGGAGGTTAGTTCCCACCAATTACTTCCTAGCTCACCAGACCCCGCGTTTCAAATACTGACTTGTATTTTCTTGTAGTTAATTGAACTTTGGGAGACTTTCCTCCTACAGCTTGATACTGACGACGATACCAACCCCTACTACAACAAACCTGCCCCCGCGACATCAGAAGCTGCTGCAGCCCCTTCCGATGGCGGACATGATACACAGCCTGCTGATACAGAACAGGAGTCATGATTACCAGTATTTCGTTTCCGCTGCTCGTTTTCTTCTCTCCCGCGTGTGCGCAACTGTATAGCAGAAAGTAAATTTGATGATGACCTTCAAAGACCTGTTGTCGCTAGTTAATATTTTTATACTACGAAATTATCCAATCCTTATTTCTTGTCTGGTCGTGGTTCGCCTTTCTTCGCACTAGTGTCATCTATCTCATCTAGGTGGTTGTACTGACCGTGAAGACGCCGTGCTAGGATTGATATCATTAGCTTGGCTGGCATGGTGGTTTTCGACGAAACAGCCCTCAAGCTTAACTTGACATATTATGTAGGGCCGGTGCCGGTCTATTCCGCAGGTTTGTAGAATCAAGAGGCATGGACATATCAATATACCAATATCACATTTAACAGTGATTTATACTACATGTACAATACATATAAATGATAAAAAACTTCTCAAGAAAAGACAAATACTCCATATATTCATACAATCCCATATATCTCCCAAAATGAAGAAAAAGGACAAAGTCTCAGCACAAAAAGAAACAAAATAGATTAACAAAAAAACCGAAACAGCAAAAGAAAAAGAGCCTAGCTCTCTTCATTTATTTCTTCTTCCCCTTTCCCTTCCCCTTCTCCGGCTGAGCCATCTGACTCCCCTCAGTCTGCCCAAACGAGCTAATCAAATCCAACAAATTTTCTTCCTCTTCATCCTCCTCAAACTCAAACTCCACAGCCTCTTCCACAGTCGTATCCTTAGCCTGCTTCGCATCACCTTCAGCCATTCCACCATCAGTGGCAGTGGCAGTAGCAGCAGCCGCATCCGCCGCCGCCGCCGCAACCGCAGCGGCCGTATTTGTCGCATCCCAACTCCGACCAAACTTGCTTCTGAACGCCGCCAGCCGCCCCGCCTCATCTGCCTCAACGTTTCGCAGCTTCTCACTGGACGGGTTCCACAGTGGTGCGTTGCGCGTGTCGCGTGTTGAGCGGTAGACGGCTAAGGGAGAGGTGGTGCGGTGGGTGAAGGTGCTGCCGTCCGAGAGGGTTATTAGCTGTGTGAAGGTGTATGGGCGCTTGGGCCGTCGGAGGAGTGTTGCATGTCTGCATTGTGTGCAGATGAAGGTTGTTCTGGCGGGGTTGGAGAGGGATGCGGTGGAGGTGCGGCGGATGGGGAGGTGGAGGGACATTGTTGATGTGTTAAGGGTTGTCCTTTTGTGTTCCCTTGTTTCTATTTTAGCAATTGGCGGATGTTGGAGAAACGACTTGGATCTCGGTGTTCAGATGTTTAATTGGGTTAATTGTGCAGGAAGAGGAGGAGGAGGAGGGATAAAGAGTGACTGCGGTGGATCTGCCATTTTTTTCTCGATGTTGAAGTTGAAGTCGGATAATTTTTGATATTGTCGCTTACCTAAGCGTACTTTTTCCAAGATTTCCGACTTTCACTTTCCAACCATAAGTTCTTCTCTTCAACTTTGGAGGAAGACACAACGCCTCCATTTGCCTAAAAGCTGCGGACATATGCTTTGTCATCTTAAAGATGAATGCCTGCAATAAAGGCATTGTTTGGACCTTAACTATTCAGGAAGATGTTGCCGGGCGGCTGTTCCTCGAGTCTCCGCAGCACTCGGGGAACCAGGGCGCTCTTCTACTTACGCCATAGCACCACGCTGCCGCATCTACATCTACACCCACATCATGGACAGCTCGTCTCTTTTCCGACGAAAGGCCATTTTCCCCGATCCTACGGGCTACTACGGACAATTATATCCAAGCATGCCACAAGCATTACGGATTCGATCCGCCCAGTGCTACCCAGCCAAATCCCGCGGGCGACATTGATACCTCCGCAGAGCACGACCAAATCATCACGTACAATTCAGCAGCGCATAGATTACTATGCTTCGCAATCCAATGTTGCCGAAAACGCAATCATGGCCGATGAGGATAGTGGTGAACCCCCAGAAGTTACAACACAGCACGAAGCTACTAATTCCGAAAACGAAATCGGCGACCAAGCCCGCCTCCTAATGCGCCAGGTCCCCCATCCCGTCGCAATAATCACATCCACAGATCCAGGATCACCCACGGTACAGACTGCCTTTCGAGGCATGACCGTCTCTTCTTTCAACACAGTTACTCTCTACCCTGAAACCATCGTCTCATTCAATGTGAAACTCCCCTCTGAGACTTTCAACGCCATTAGCTCCTCATCGCGTTTCCTCGTCCACCTCTTGGCACCCACGGATGCAACTGCACGCCTAGCCAGGGACTTTTCTCAGGGAAATGCAAATGTCATGCTTGCAGATGAGAGGGAAAGGTTTTTTAAATTTGTCTCGATGAGCGGAAGAGATGATGATCGACTGCCGTCCATTGCGGAGGGGGAACCTCCCCGTCTTGCCTTGATAAACAATGCAAGGCAGGGCGGAAAATCTTCTTTTCCTACAGAAGATGAACGGGGAGACGGCAACTCTATTATTACTGCGGATTATTTCCCATTTATATTCGAATGCCGATATCTCCCGCAAAGCGTCAAAGTAGGAAATCACGTCGTTGTGCTCGGACAGGTGGTGAATATCATCCGCCAAGAGGCAGATAGTACATCTGATCCTGTGGAGGCGCACAGTCCGGAGCGTCTATGCTTATCATATGCTGATACGCGGTTCTGGAAAATTGGAGAGCATATCTCTGTTATTTGATATTTGTGGCTAGTGGGAGGGCGTACTTTATAAATAGCTAGACGTTGTTTTGCTAGATATGGGATATAAATGGGTTTACTGAGCTATGTGTTTTCTAGGTGTTGTAGATGGATTTTTTGATATATATGTGTGCGCGCGTACGTCTGTATGGTCACTGTATGGGCACTATTTTCTATTTTCTATTTTCTATTGGTTTCGCTCATCTAAATAGATAAGTTAAAAGCCATGGACCGTACTCATCCCATCCATAGAACTCTACATATTTACTTTGGAGGATCATACTCATATCTTGTAGTGTATAGTGCCTATTAATGTCCCCATCAGTTTGTGCAAGCCTTGTGGGAGGCTGGACGCCTTCATGCAATACATTACGTAGTATGTTCTACAAATCATAATCATGTCAAGAGGGAGAAAAGGGAAAAAAGAAAATACACACAAGAAAGAAAGCAAGAAAGAGGATGGAAGTAAATGTCTATAACCGAACGACGGAATGATGGTTAATTATGTTCGCTCAGATGTCTGATGCCTAAATAGTCTTTGTGAAATCAAAAGGGCTTTGTGCGCGAAAAGTGCTTTTTTTTGTCTGCATTCCTTCTCCGTTCTCCGATTTGGGGTTCATTTTCCTTCCCGTATTGTCTAATGGCCAAGAAGGGTAGAGAGAGTCGTGCAAGCTTTCGGTAGGGGAATTCCATCTGTTTATTTTCTCACCTCCTTTCCCTTGCCCTCTTACATATTATTAAGTCCCAAATTGTGCAGTTTGTCCAACCAAGCAAGCCGAAATCCAAAGAGAAAGCTTATCTGTCAACATGTATGTATGCGTGTAAGATGCTTGGAAAAGTACAATATACGCTGTAACTAAGCATCTATTCTATAGGTTGAGCTGAAAGTGCTGATGGCTTGGTACCTGGGTGGAGGATAAGGGATAGTAATAATATTGGAGAGGGTTAGAGTGGGTAGAAGGTATTAGGATTTCGAGGTCTATCGAACGCAGCGAAGCTAGTTTCCCTTTGCCATAGAATGCAAGTCAAATGTTGGACAGGGTGAGTGAGCAAGGCAGCAGATGTAAGAGGTCAACAATGCAAAACCGATAACAACCGAAATGATGCGGGCGCAAAAGTGGACGAGGAGAGGTGGCAGTAGTTGACGTTCCACAACCCTTAGCACCAACTCGGTTTCTCTCGACTGGAATGAGGGCTTCCACTTCCGCTGCCGGTGCCACTGCCACTACCGCTGGCGCTGCCTTGGCTGCCGGCTCTGATAAACTGGCGAGCACCTCGTCCAAAATTTGTCGCATTTTTTGGGTTAGTTTCCCCTGTAGAATCAGGCGAATCTCGTGGACGTGTTGGCATGACCTGGTCTACTGGCACGCTAGCACCAGAGAAATTCGACAGTGATCGATGGCGGTGAGTGCTTAGTTCCGGTCCAAAGAAAGGGTCTGTAGTAGCCAATGGAGAGGAAGGATATGGTTGCTGATCCACACTCATCAAATGGGAAGTTGCAACAACAGGAGACATCGAAGCTTGACGGTCAGTAAAACCCCCAGTTTCATTCGTGCCAAAAGTCGCGTATATTGAGCCCGAAAGAGATCTCGTAGCCGAAGGCATCGCGGACATCGTGGATGTGCTGGCTTCAAGGGGCGGCGGATTGGTTCCTGGTAGATTGCCTTCCGGTGTGAGAGGGCCAGAATTCATGAGCATTTGCTGCTGCTGCTGTTGCTGGTAGGCTTGCTCCACGGCTGCGACTTGCTGCCAGAGGTGCGTTGTCCGAATCTGATAATCCTGAATTGACCGAGTAATGCTTGTTAGCTGATCGTGGAAGTTTTCTTCGATACCAGCACGTTCTCGTTCCTTTGCAAGTTGTTCCGCCGCCCTCCGCTCTCGCTCATTGAGACCCTGGTTATTGGCGCTTGTAATGCGTTCATGCTGTTCGGTCAGTCGCTGTTGACGTCCTTGTAGTCGTTCACGCTTCTGGATGACCGAGGTCAATTCTGATTTGGCTGAAGATATACTACGGCTGGCCACGATCCTTGCAGTGTCCACTTCCTCCTTAAGTGACTTTACACGATCCATCTCTTGATCAAAGGCACACTTTCGAGAATTCCACTCTTCTAGTTCCTCTTCCGGAGCAGCTTCCAGATTTTGTAACTGAAGATCAATTGCAGCAGTAGCTTCTTCCGTCTGTTTAATAGTTCGTTCAAGTTGTAGCAATCTTTGCCTTTGTCGATTTTCATCAGAACCGCCGCTGAGACGCGTATTGAAGTTATCGACCTCTTTCTTCAACTTAGAAATAAGTAGCTTATGATCATTTTTTGATCGTTTTAGGCGTGCACGACGTTCGTTCAGTTTCGCCTCGGCGTTGGCAATCGAATTTTTGATGGTAGTGGTGGGAGAGGAGGGTCGAAGAGATTGCCTTGGTGACGGTGAAATATTAAGGACGGAGAGTGCTGTAAGGTATGTCAGTGGTAATGCTATAGAAAATAGATGGATATATATATATATATTGGCTCGTTTTTACCTTGATCTGTGTCGGGAGTGGGTGGCGTTTTCACACTCATGACACAAATAGTTTCATCGGTATCGTAGCGAATGAAGCTGCAAGTGTACGCACAATCCGGTGCAAGTCCAGAAATCTCACCTCTCCAGCAGACAAGCGAGGGTTCCCCTGCCTTGTTAAGAACTCTAGAAAGAGTAACAGGAGCCCAGTGAGCACCGTTGACCCTAATATAAAAAGGTTCCGCATGAACATCTTGATCACTATTCTCGTACATAGCATCATCTATCTGAGCAAAATCGCTTGCCGCGAACTTAATCGAAGAATTATCGACCTGTGTAATCCATATAAACCCATCATTCAAAGGAAGCCCTTCGACATCGTCCTCAGTAACCGGATGATGAGTAGTAGACCATGTCCCATTACGTGAATGATCATACTCCCGCATCACGGTGACTTTGGTACTTGCCAAAGCAGCCCAAAACGGTTGTCTACTTCTAACTTGATTCGCTTGTCTCCGTCTTTTCTTTGCGCTGGAAAGTCGTTCTCGGTTTTCTTTTAGCACAGATGGTCCTATGACTGCACCATCAGTTGTCAAAATAGATGAACCATTCGTAGCAGATTCGAACGCAGATGAATCGATATGAGCTTGGGAACCGGCAGATGCCTCGGTATCTGTTCGTTTTCCGGGTTTTGACGGTGGGGGAGAGCGGTTTTTGGCCATGGAGCGTCTTGCCATAGCAGTCCCTGCTTGAGCAAGGATATGGACAGCAAGAAGACTTCGTAACCAGCTTGGGGGAGATGGAGGTTCTTTCCGTCGGAATTCTTGAGGAATCAGGTGAGAATATTGAGCAAGCGTATCCGTACTTATCAGTTTGGCTGATAAAAGGTAACCTATGACAAAGTCTTGAACACCTTTACTGCGAAGGACATGCACGATTAGAACCATCATGACGCAAAAAGCATTGACTCCTTCATTTTTCCCCGAGCTGCCTCCTCCCATTGTAATCGCAACCTGGACCTGAGCGAGGTCTATGGCGAAATTCTGTGCCCACGTCCACATAAACAGACCCCAAACCAAAAGACAAAATCCATCCATAGCGATCATTGTTGAAAGCGAGGGAGTTCCGGCTGGACCCTGGAAAATGTCGAAATTTGAAGTCAAAACATTCGTAGACACACCGGCAGGTGGCATGAAGGTTAAAGATGCAAACAAGAACTGGACGAGGGTTAAAACGATCGGAGGTAGTTGTAAGAGAAAGATGAGGATGGCGATAGTGTCGTACATCGGGCAGGATTTGAGAATGGTAGACGCAAGGGAAAACGGGTTTACAGAGCTGGTCGAGGATGTCTTCTTCAGCGATGAGGCGCTTCCTCCTGTCTTGTCTACAGCTGTTGGTATTTGCTCCCCAAAGATGGCGGCTGGCATGGCTCCTCCGTTCGTCGATGCGGGTGGGTACGAATGTCCGTTCGACATGGCCACGCTGACCTTCTCGTATCCGTTGGCCTGAGTCCGCCCGTTGGATTCCACCTTTGACGAACACATTGTCCCATCCAGCTCGTGATTCCCGGCAGGTGTTATTGCTTGAGGTTGACCTGACGAATCGCCTGAGGCTTGCGAGTGCGAAGAAAGCGCGGGCAGATGTGCACCATTAAGATTGCCATTCAGGTGGCCATTTGACTTTGGCTTTGCGAGGTTTTTCCCGGTAACGGCGACGCCGTTCTCATGTCGATTTACGTGATGAGTCTTCCTGCCCGTGCCTCCTGGTCGTGGCATGGACGAGGGATTCCGATCTGCCAGGTCCAAATCCACTTGGCGGGCGTGGGCCAAGGAACGGACAACTGGTGAAGATAGAGAGGAGAGAGGGAGAGTAACAGGTCGCGGAGAGGGTAGAACGAGAGAGAATAGAGATAAAGAAAGAGAACAAGAAAGGGGACGATGTCGCAACGTCAATCAATGAGTACTCTCCTGAGATAAGTTTGCGGTGACTGTTGTTGGCGTGGAGAGAAATGTGATGCTGTCAGTAGTCAAGTTTCAAGAAGAAAGACTTGGGTGAGGCGTTGGTGGGTAGCGAGACGTATTACAGGATACCATATTATTAATACCGTCTATTGGATGTTATGATTTGGTAATGATGTATGGTACTGCCTTGCCGATGGGCAGCGGGCAGGTAATATTACAGAAAATATACCCTAACAAGAATAACGAAATTTATTGTATTTTTGTATTGAAGTTGTGCATGGTGTCAAGTTAAACCCCTTGCAATACCATCCTCCTGGTGACTAAGCTATTTTTAGCCTGCAGCCGCACTTCAGCCTTTCCATTCCTTTCCTTCTGGGCCTAACAACTGTTTTTTGAGAACAGTCAATGATAACGGCTTTGCACAGGTTTCTAAAAGCTGACAGCAGCATATCTTATGGTTAGAGACGCAAACACCCGTCTGGTATTCCTGCATACAGAGTATAGGACTCGAAGGGATTGGATGAATGCTTGCCGCATCTGCTCAGTTGCGAGAATGTTGGAGCTATTGGACCAGCATATGCCTTGCGAATGATAGGCTCAAAGCTAATACAGATGCAGCTACACTCAAATGTTCAAGAAATGCTAAAACCGCAGTTTGTTGTGGGGAAATGCTGCCAAGTCTCGCAAGGCCGTGACAAATCGTCGCCTGAAGCATCCGGCTAATTGGAAATTTGCGAATTCTACCACAACTGATAGGCCAGGTGAGTTGAAATTTGTGCAAACAGGAGCTAAATTTGCCCCCGTCTAGTCCAACAGATCTTCGGCGGCCATCCTTGTTCGACTCGTCAGCTGAAATGGATCAGTCAAGTTAGTCCCGGTGTTTCACCACTCAAAATAACCATACGGTGTACTGGCACACGGATACGATAATAATACCACACCTCCCAAACTCCATACCGGTATGGCACATCCTTCAAACTGGCACTAAAACATTGAGGCTCGGATAGCGCTGTTGTGCGTCAAAGCCGGCCTTTGATTAATGGAGCTTGTTTGCGGCCCGCACAGTCGGGGTGTAAAGAAGCGCTAAAAAAAGGAGGGGAAAAATATATTGAATTAATTATTGATAAAAATGAGTGTGACAATCAGTTTTTATGCAGGAAACAGATTAGACCGCATGCGGAGGCCACACACCACTTCAACACTAGCCTGTGAAAAACGATGATAAGCATTGCAGCCAACTTGGGAAGGAAAGCAACGGCGCCTCAGATCATCCCACCAACCTGCCCTAAACTCGTACTGTCGGACTTTTCAGCAAGCGACGGCAGTTGGTCAGGACAAACAAAGTCACCCCGCACTACACTGACATTTAGTACCTTGAAAGCGCGGCCTCACACTGTAAATCTCTGACCTGTGGGGAACATTCCTTTGGACTACAAATACGGACTTTACTTAGAGATTGGGGGAAGGATAGGCGCTGTGTTTGCATTGCTCTCGCAAAAGCGGGCAATTCGTCTCTCCAGCCCGTCGGAGAGCCAAATTTGGTCTAACAGGTCTCAATTTCAACCCCACACTCTCATGAGTCACGGCATGGCGGTGACTCAAAACGTTGGGGGGACTTCTTTCAAGTCATGGATGCCCAGGTAAACCATTTGGCAGCCAATGCAAATGCGGATCAACTAATTTGTCAATGTGAGAATGGGGTGTGTACATTTGGGTTGGTAGCTGATAGATGGCTACGGCATGATCAAATGGGATGGAAATAAGGAAAGTGGGGTTGTGGAGGATAATAATTCCTGGCCATGATTCACAAAAAAGAAGTAGTTCTGTTTTTATGTTGCCGACCCCGTGTCAAATCAATTTCTCAGGTTGTGGTGGACGATGTGTGCGGTTCCAATTCATACCCATACCCAGAACTGCTTGCTGCGGGGCAGAGGATCTGCCACAAGCCCAACCTCCATGCGAGTCGCAGGTTGTATCGCTAGTAGGTCGGTGATTAACCACATATGATAATGATGGCGATGATCCCAAAGGTTGGCATGAATGGCGGGGATTATCTTTACTTTTCCCTTGCAACAGCTTAGTGGTAGATGGTTATTTTTCTGCAGAATGCTAACACTGGGATTGACGTCGAAATGCCTAAGGTAGGTAGTTTGCGCCGCGGAGCCAAGCAACTTCTGCGAACATGGGATCCTTGCCGATAGGCCCCCGCGAGGTTATGAATAAGTCTCACGGAATCGGGGAAGGAGAAACATGGCAACACCAGCTATTCATTAATCGTCAATAGCCAGGCCTCTATGCTAGTTTATTACGTTGATGCACAAAAGCTTTCTCGTGGATAAAAAAATACACCACTTGCTGTGACAAGATGTTTCAAAAGCCAATCTTCCCCCCCCCCCCCCCCCCCCCCTCCTCTCCCCACCAAGGGTCGCCTGTGTGAAACCGGGAAAGCCATCAGCAAAAATGGTTGAACTTGAACAAGTATCAGCACTCCTGGGTGGGTGCACTAAGAACACTTCGCCCCGGTAGTCGTTCTTCACAGAATATACTACATGTTGGAACTGCCGACTCTGACAGAAATCCTTGCAACGCACGGATCAGAAGCTGGGTATGGCTCCTGAACGACTTCAGTGACAAAGCAGAGATCCAAAAAGAATTGACAACCTTACCTTGGAAGCTTCCTGCCGTTCACCTCCATGGGGATGCGAGCCACTTCGTCAGCCTGGAATGCATGCCAGTCGAGCGCATTCCCAAGAGGTGTACTCCGTATGTCGGCAGACATACCTGAGATGAGAACCAGCTGCAGTCTTCAAAAATAGCCTATCTAGCCATCTCTAAAACCTTAGGTAGGGATGGCAAGATCTAGTTGCAGTGTGCAGGCTTCTCATTGACTTGACCGGGAAAACGGATACCAGACGTGCAGAGCTCAGGGGAAAGTGTGACAATACTGTAACGTATCGTTGCGTATGTTACGCCCTTTGGTACCCGTAATACCAAAACCTTCGCGTGCCGAGTGCCAGGAAATGAACAGCTTTCCCGCTGCGGATCTCTTCGAAGGCAACATCTTGGAGTGGGCCAATTCAATACCCAGGTACGGAGTACAATTATGCCATGTTGTGCAATTGAGAACCAGATATTGAGGATCCCAATGTTTCCGTTTCTACAATATTTGTCTTTATCTCTGTTTAGTAGGGAAAAAATATCTTCACAGCTGGACGAGAAAGACGAAAAGTCTGAACCTGGCAAAAGTTTAAAAGAGAAAAAAGGAGAAAACCAAGGTCAAATCACCTTTCGAAACAAACATAAGATTCGTCAGAATTATTATGGGTCAAAGTTTGGGAAATCATCGAAATCGGTTTCTCAAGCCTTAATTGCTCCTTAGTGTCGTGTAACGGAAAGGGAATGGATGCAGCAAAAATGGATTCCTGAGAACTTGTATGGCATGTCATGGTTTAAGTTTGAATATTGAATATTGTTGGCTCTATCTACAGGAGCTTTCTAAACGCTCATCCCCTAGGGGTCATCTTCTATATGGAAACGATCTATATATACCCTTGAGAAAATTAGATGTTTAATCTATCATCCTGAAGATCCCATATCCTCAACAGCATCTGGCCGATCCCAACTAGATTTTTCCAGCCTTTTCACTTGATCCTCAATCTCCTTAACCTTCAACCCCCATACACGTCTAGATTCTTCCTGCAGCTCCCACGTTTTCCGGAACTGGTCCATCATGAAGGGCGGGAGAGTCTTCACTTTGCGCCGAAGTTGGTAGTCATATGTGACAATATCTTCATGACATCGTGCTGCAGGTCGTTGATGTGCCTCCGAAAGTATTAGAACATCCAGCTGGAACGAGGAATACGAAGAGGACGCTAGAGAGGAAGGCGCTGGGGGAGGATGTGATAGTTTGTTGTATACGCTTATTTTATCCGGAGCGGTCATTGGCTGTATATTATTTGATTTTCAAAGCGTCAGCTCATCAACGTTATTTAGCATGCCGTACTTTTTTTGGCCGCGCAGTTAATTCTAACGACTGTTTTGTTCAACTTGACGAACTGCATGCACGACATGTCAATGTATAAATGTGAAATTGCCCTCTCAAACTTACAAACTTATAATCTATCTTGATGCTTTTCAATATCAACCCGACACCAGTCGAACCAAGGAGGTTAAACCATGCCCTTTTGTTGGCGCGATCGATGTGAATTCCGATATTTCTCGCCCAATTGACTCGTGCAGTCTCCGCATATCTCACGTAGGATACGTTATTTACGTGTCCTGAAAACATTGCGCTGGGATTAGACGTCCGTTACTTGTGTATATGGGATGAGCCAAACATTTTAGTTTGGCAGGGGACGGGGAGCTCTACCCTTATAATTGGCTTATTTTAGCATGTTTTACTTTTCAAATTGGGTTTAGAAAATAAATGAGAAAGCTACACAAAAGTGGTACACTTTGTGTATCAATTATAGAGAATTGTTGCGGCCTTGGTGGCAGGAAAGGAAGACAGAGGCTACCTACCATGACATCCTATCAATTTGGCGAAGCACGAAACAAATCAGTTATCAGGCAGAACTTAGCCATTGAATGGGTATGTATATACCATTTCTCCCCATACGACATTGTGACGAAAGAGACCCTGCCTCTCTGGGCCTGTGAGGAACCCTTCACTGCCTGCAGTCAACTCTCGCCAATCCCGAGCTATAACCTGGAGTATATCTCCTGCTTCGTTGACTTGGTGCGGTTTCAGTCCGAACGTAAGGCACTTTCCTAACCGCCCTTTAATCGTCGAAAGCCATCTTGAATCAAATTCACGGGCAACTGGAGCAATTGGAAGATGGTGGGAAGATGGATGTACGGCTGTACGAGCACTGGCTGCAGAGCTGCTCGCGATGGAGCGACAGTTTGTGGATGGCGGTGGTCGTCCAGTAGCTCGGGATTGAAATTGTAATTGTTGCCGCCAAACCGCACGAGGCACAGCCATTATTTCGTTGGGTAGTTATATCTCTGGCCGTGGCTCGACAAGAAAAGTTATTTATATAAAACTTACCTCTCCCAGGACTGCTTTCCCCAGGTTTTGTTTTTGATGCTTTGAGATCAGAGGTCGGCTTCGGGCTACTCCCTTCCCAAGGTCGGCATCATAATCGTCACGTGATCGGCATTGATGCCGCTGAGCCGACCTCGGGAACGTTCACCTCATGTCCTTTTCTTGACCTGGTTCTTCGTAGATTTGGTCTACATTCAATAAAAACTGGGATTTGTGCCAAGGTTATGCAACTATTTTCTCTATGGACCTTAATTTCAAATCAGAATTTGGTATTAAGTAGGCCAGGTTTTACCCAAAGTCCGCCGAGTTGAGGCCGGGTCAGAATCTCTTCAAGAAATTAAGTTAGTGCGGATCCCTACCTCACCTTGAAAGTTCAGCAAGGGTGCTTCGGATTTTCCTCTTCGCATGCTTTCGTTTTATCTTAGGGGTGCCTCGGGTTAGATATTGTCTAGACCTTTTTTATTTTCGTTCTTGCGTCGGGGGGGGGGGGGGGATATTTCAACTATTCTCAATGCTCTGGTTTTCCAGCTTTCTGTGAAGAAAACAAATGGTAAATTTTGACTATACGTGGTGTTTGATGGGAATATATCCCTTTAAATTTTGCCCCGCACCGCAGCTTGGAATATTTTTGGAAGTAAACAAGTCCTGCCCATACTTGAACATGCAGTAACTGTTCACCTAGCACCCACAGCAATCGGGGATATACCAAAACCCACCCAAACTGACCCTCATTGCCCCTTCAAACTTTTCCCCAGTTCATAAGAATCAATTTGCACCATTATGCCCTGTCCGTGTTAAAAATTACTCGCAGGCTTCCAAAGTTGCCCGAGATTGGCTGACTAATCAGAATACTGGGCGAATCAACCTTGGTAGATTTCCAAGTTTTGTTTGTGGGGAACCAACCACATCCACGACTGGAATTCCGAGCTCTTCCATGCTACTGTTCTCATCAGCGCTGCAACTAGAAGAGACATATTCGAATTCATTATAGAAACTTATCTTTTTAATTTCTCCACACCCTCGAAGTTCCTCATAGCAATTGAAGCTAGGAATACGCCTCCAGCTTACCCAGCCAGATCCCTCATCATGACCCCCTCCCACCTCCGGCACCAAGTCATCCATATCTACAAAGGTAAGCCAAAGAGAAAAGTATAAAACAAAATAGAACCCACACTTGAGACAAGATTCTATATTCATTATTGTATATCATTGCTCCAATGCCTTCCACGAATTACTTATTATTCACTACCTGATCAATAACTGACTTTTAAACCCCGCGGACGTGATACAGAGCTGCTATTTCTTGGCCGTGAATATCCTCTCGGCTACCAATTCTTTCGCGAACGCTTACACCGCGCCTTCGCGAGCCAAGCTCACATCACCGACGAAGGGAAGATCATAGACGGGATACAGAGGGCGGAGTATGTGAAGAAAGGTGCGTTTTTTGCTCCTTTCTTGTGGATTTTTGAACCCCTTTGCGTGTGTTCTTCGGGGAGGAGTATGGCTGAGAGCGGAAGGTTGGGGTTTGGCTTTTTACTCCTCCCCATTGGGATTTGCTAAGTTTTGAGCTGTTTGAACTTCCGCTTGATTTAACAAGACGGGCCGTTGTGAGCGAGGTCCGATTGATGCTTGACTGAGCGAGGTTGTAATTTTTTAAGACGGGATGCTGACAGTGATAAATCACGGCCCCAACGGGTTCTTGATGAGTTTATAGAGATTGAGGCATTGTAAGTTTGATTTCTTCTTCCCGCCCCCCCCTTTAACCTTTCCGACGCTTCCACACTGTTATTTCTACTATTTTCTTATGCACTGCGAACCGGCTGTTTCAATTGGCAATTGAATAATGAGCAAAAATAAAAACGAATTACCCTACGGTTACCCCAGTTTCTATACAGACAAGAATTCTTCATGTACAACAAATTATGGGACTATTTATAAAAAAAAAGGAAAGAGATAAAGACATGTACAGATATGACTACCTCAAAAGTCAAAAAAGAAGAAAGGGGAGAAATTATATCCCAAGATGAAGGAGAGGTTGGAGAGCAAAGGGGGAAAAAGCGGGAGATCCAAAAAGAAGCAAGATACAAGGTTATCCTCTGAATACCTGCTATTTTGTTTCCCATTGTTCATACACCATATTTGTACACCATGTTTAACTGTCATTTCGTCATGTCAACACCTGTCGATGTTATTTGTGTTGGTCCAAGTATATTGACTAGCGATGGGGCTTTAAAAAGAAGAGCCCAATTCTGCCAAAAAAAAGGGGGGGGGAGAAGAAAAACAAGAAGAGCTAACGGGGGTATAATACAGATATTATCTGAGACGATATCGCGCTCTCAAAAATCGATATGACACGCCCAAAGTCCCTGTCGACCCCTGAGTCGATTGTCCACGGAGAGAGATGCAGGAAAGTAGTAGAGAGAGTAGGAGGGGGAGAATAAGGTTCTGCCCAAGGCTATTCGCACAGCGAAGCGCTGAATGAAAAGAGGGCATGCACCGTTTCTTGAGTATATTACAGCTCGCCGTTGAAATGAAATCGATTGGGAAGGTCGACAGGTGCGGTTATCGCTTTTGCCCCCACCATGCTCCGACTTCGAGACACTCGCCACTGGCCACACCACCTTTCTGCAGCAGGTCCGTTGTCATTCCAGTCCACCATCGATCCCACTCATCTCTGCCTTTCCCACTAGCTTCCATAAGCATTGGCTCCATACTCTCGATCATTTGAACAATCGTAACTAGCGCGGTCTGGCGTAGTGCAAGCTGGTCTGCTGACAATGTCTTGGGCTGCTCCCAGCCTTTGGATGCGCCGCCCTGCGGCTCCCGCTCCCATCTGACTTCTCCCAAAGGAATTGCTATCCTACGACTATCCACGCTGTTGAAGGATTCAGATTCGGATGTGAAGGAAAGGCCAATCATTGCACATGGCATCGGTGTTAATTTGCGGCGTTCAAAAGCCTTTTGGGTCCAGGAGTTGTAATCGCGCAAGTATTTGTTCTGAACATCTGCAAATGGGGTAGCCGGAAATATAGTGTATGTGCCAGTGGCTTCAGCCTGTTCCACGTTTCCCCCTGATAGCCCGGGTGCAAGCGGCGGGTTTGGCAAGAGCGTTCTAAATATAAGATCTGAATCCCATACTTCAAGAACTCCTCCAGACTTCAGAACGCGAAGGGGTTCACTCAATGGAAGCGTTTGCAACTCTGACCCCGACGGACAAATCCCAGCATCCTTTATGAACACAAAATCAAAGTAGCCATCGGGAAACGGTAATTTAGGCTTCCGTAGGTCGTGCCGTTTAAACTGCCAATTAATGCCTTGCTTCTGAAGGTCTGGCGCGAGGTTCACAATGTCGAGGCCTGTGAAGGATATATTTTTGTGTCCCCTCCGGGAGAAGTAGTCATGGCAAGCGTTTGACCACAATGCGGAACCACAAGCCAACTCCAACACCCGTTTAGGCGGCTGCTCGGCAAAATGAGGTGTGCAAAATGGCGCGCCAAAGACATGTATCAAAATCAGGGACCGCAGTGACTGGCGATGGATCTCCGTAAGGTCGCAGGGGAGTGGGTACGGGTTATCTGGGTCTCGCAGATATGTGCGGCCATTGCGCTTGGCCAGCGGGTAGGTAGTGTAGTCAGTGGACGAGGACGTGGAAGAGGAGGAAGTCGCCGGCATTGCGGATCCTTGAGAGATAGAGTTGCTCGTAGATCTCTGGTAGTAGCCATGGTTTTTAGGATCGAAGGCCAGGGGGGAGCTGGGGATGAAGAGGTAGGATAAATTTGCCGATCCGGCCATGGTCGTTTTGATTTTCCGGCCCCACGCGGTGTAATATTAAGGTTCCTGTGTATGTATGTGCTCCGTATTGGGTCATACCGCGGAGTATTTATTTATGTACCTAGGTAAAGAAAAATGCCCCTGTTCAGAAACGAAGCAACACAGCAACACACTCCAACAAATTCCACTTGGGTAATGAGGTGTGGAATTATTTGCCTAGATAATATTTAGGATTCATCACTGGCTAGGCTCGTCGAATGGCTGCTGGAACTTGAAGGCCAGTGAGAATGGTCGACCATTATGGGCTCACAATCCCGAGGTGAGGGTCAGAGGGGTAGAGCGAGCGAGCGAGAGGGAGAGGGAGAGAAATAACGAGACGAGAAGAAGAAGAGGAAGAGGAAGAAGAGGTGGAGAAACAGGGTTAGAAAGGGAGGGGACAACGTTGTGGCTTTAAACAAGATGACTCTCCGACTATTCAGACCTCAGGTTGATCTAGATACCATAGTTGAAGCCACCAGCAGACGATGGCGGGGGCGGTTACAGGGCTTTGGCGATAATGTTACGTCCGTTAATATAAAGCAAAAAAGCCCAATCAACGATTGGCCTGAGCAAACCGCCGTCGCCACTACTTGGTTTCTCCTCTTTTCGATAGGAAACTCCCAAGCCTCAATTATCGCCATGACTTGGGGTTCTCTTTTGCATTTGCGTCTGGCTAGTGTTACACTCGCTCATCCCGCGCTCGCCAATGAGAGAATATCGCACTCCAACTTAAGAGTAAAGCGAGTGAGAATTTCAAGGTAGAGTCAGGCTCCTGCCCCCTCCCTTCGTCGAGCCAGCAACAATGTGAATTCCATTTGAGGTTTATATTGCAGCGAGTCCTGGACCCTCAGAGAAGTCCAAGCGCTGCAAATTCCGAATCCAATCCATCGAAGCACCCAAGAGCGGATCTAGAAAACGCCTTTCATCACTGACTTGATTTATGGCTGTCATGATTGGCGAGGGACATGCATGCACCTTTTCTTTTTCTGCACTCAGCCTGGGGTTCGCTAGTTTAATTCCGCCCTCACGCGCTTTTTTATTAATTTGTTTCTCTTTTGGCTTGCTCTGGGGTGCTATAACAAGCGTTATATATGTACATCCTTGGATAGGTGTTTGATTCTGATCTCACTCCTTCTCTTGTGAGCTTCTTTCAGATCATAACCCTTCCTGCTAGCCTCGTAACCTAGGCTAGATTGAAAGGTATCGGATATTCGTTCGTTTTTATCGATGTCGAAATTTCAGACTGCTTACTAGAACCTGCAAGATTGGTAAACGTGGTTTATCGACGAATAACGTCGATAGAAATGATGTTTTCCTTTCCCTCTCACGGCTTCCTCGAGGCTACATCTGATTGACGTTCGGGTACTTGCTGCAAATGGACTTCCAGGGAAGGCTGCCTTCTTCTATTTCATATCCCGTGTGGTTGCGTGGCGTAACATGCGATGCATCGATGACCAGGTGCTCTACAGACACCCCGCACTGACGAGGCGCCAGCCTGATGCCCTCGCATGGACAAAGACTCATATATCTACATAGGACCTAGGTATTTTCAACAAAACTCGTTTCGTTCTTGCGTCCGGAGTTCGCTTCTGAAACCCGTGCTTAACTTGTGAAGTATTTGACATACACTCTGGGAACGCCGTATCCCAATTACCGTTCCGCAAATGGTGCCCAATTCGCCTGTAACCAGTTGAAGGAAGTGCTGGAAGGCCAGTGCTAGAAGTTGAATTTGTGGGGAAGATCTAGAAGGAGGAAGAAGAGAGTGAATAACAACTTGGGTACAGCTATCCACTATGTGAGAGAATCAATTAATGAGGAGGGAGGACCTGCTCATGTACCACCTGAGCAATCGAACACTCTGGCTGCCCTCTTACCTCATCAGGAACTCTGGCCGGAAAATCTCTGGGACGAGGCCTATGCTAATCTTCTATGTAGACTAGAACAAGGGTCTGTTATCTGATTACCAGAATTATCTACTGAAGAAAGAAGATCAACAACAATGTATGTCGCACAATGAATACAATTGACATTCGTGCTGATATATTTAATAGTGGATGACCTTGGTGATGCGACCGGGCAAGAAAAGCTTAAGAAGTTGCTTCGTCACAAGCTCAATGACATAAAAGAAACGCGATTAAACAGTACATTTGCTTCGGAGGGACGACTTGCGGGGAGCTTTTTTCTCTCTAAACGACGAGCTAATCTGACAAATGCGACCCAGCTCTTCACCACACTGGCATCTCAACTGACGGAAGTGCTACCCGATCTTCGACCATATGTCTGCTCTGCAATCGAGAAGAAGAGGGATATCGGTGGGAAATGCTTATCTGAGCAGTGGAGACAGCTTATTTCAAGCCACTCCTGACTTTTGAGGACATGTTACGTGAGAGCCTATATTCGCCTTTCGTGTTGGTGTTTGTCATACATGCACTTGATGAGTGTGAAGCCTACGAAGACCTAAAAGAGATCCTTCCACTTTTTAGCCAGTTGAAAGATCTCAGGATCATCCACTGCGGGTTTTCACGACTGGCAGGCCGGAAAATCTGCTCAGGTGTAGATTTAGCAGGATACCTGACGCGTATCGTCATAATGAGGAGCTTCATAAAACAAAGCGCTCAGACGTCAAACATGATAAAGATGACATCAACTTTTTGAGCATGAGCTTGCTCTTATGAGGGTAGAAATACCACTTCAAGACGAGTGGCCTGGAAAGGAAAGTGCCAAACAGCTCATTCTAAAAGCTGATGGGCTATTCATCTACGCTGTCACCGCTTGCCGCTTCCTCGGAGCTGCAACTTCAGAGAAATTAGCAAACCTGCGATTAGATACGATTCTCGACGACGAAGTTGATCTTAACTCTCCGCAACAGAATATCGACAGCATATATACTCAGACTCTAAAGTTTTCCGTCTCAACAAAATCGAAAAGGAAAAGGCAGAAATATTGAGGCTTTTCGGGCAAGTTCTTGGACCGGTCGTATTATCGTTTGATCCCCTCTCTGCCGATGCTCTAAGCAGACTTTTGTCTGTGTCCAGGAGGGAAAAGGATGCCTTGAGAGATCTTCATTCTCTTTTGTCGGTGCCAAAGGATGGAGACGACCCTATTCAAGCTCTACATCTTTCGTTTCCTCAATTTCTACTTGATCCTGAAAGATGTCCAGTCGAATTCTTAATCGACCACAAGAAAACACATACCAATCTCGTGGAGAGATATCTCGAATCGATGTCGAAGATCTTAACGAAGGATATTTGTGATTTAAAAATGCCAGGAGCTCTTGCACATGAAGTCGACTGGTCTACAATCAATGACTGTATTCCCAGTCACGTTCAATATGCAGGCCGTGATTAGATCAATCACTTACTGGAGAGCGATTTTAACACCTATGTCAATGAGAAGGCCTACGAATATCTTAAGGATCATATCCTTCACCGGCTTGAGGTTCTCGGCCTTCTTGATAAAGTATCCGAGGGTGTTAAAATGATGGTAGAGTTTTCTGAACGCCTGTCCTCGATTCAGGTCTGAAGCCATTCATTCCGTCTTTGACATCTCAATCGGTGCTAACTATAACTTTTAGCATTACGAGAGCAGCGTATCTACATGGCAGCGTGCACGATGCGAAAAAGTTCATACAATACTTTAAGCCCATGCTCATGACAGCACCGCTCCAAGTATATTACTCAGCCCTTCTCTTCAGTCCGACCAATAGTATTATTGAGAATATGCATATCAGCTGTGTCCCTGCCTAGGTCAATATGAGGCCACCCCTGCAGATGATTGGGGCGGGTTTTTCAGTTCAATTGCCTGTGGAGCGCATGAAATTGCGTTCTTTGGGGATGGCAGATATTTGGCTTCACTCGATATTAATACACGGGTATATTTAAGTGACCCCAGAACCGTGGGTCCACTTGGAATCATTGAACTTGCAGATGGCAGTCCCAACAATAATCACTACAACAACTACAGCAAAATTAACTTTCGGGATCCCATCAAAATTTTCGCCGGATGGCCAATTTATTTTTTATACGAGCGAATCGGCTGTGGATCTGCAATATAGTAACCAATCATTACGAGCTCAAAGGCACTTGGGAGCTTGGGGACCTTGGGTACCCTCAGGGGGCGGAATTTTCAATACATAACGAATTTCTTACAACAGCTGGTTTCGCCGATGGGACTATTCAGCTTTGGGATCCGTGGACTGGGGCTTCTCGGGCCATTTTCACAGGATGTACAGTACAACATATTCCCCTAATAATGTCACACCATTGCCGGTCACAGAAAACAACATCAGGATTTGGGATCCTAGCATCAGAAAGCTTCAGGAGACCCTTGAAGGACACTCTGATCGTATTTACGCTCTAAGATTTTCGCCAGTTAGTCAGCTTCTTGCTTCTGGGTCACAAGATCGAGCGATAAGGCTCTGAAATCAAAAGAAAAAAAAAGAAAAAAAGAAAAAAACCAGATAACTCGTTTACACTTGAGGGCCACGAAGGTTGTATATACCGCATAGACTTTTCTCCTGACGGGCAGCTGCTTGCGTCTGGAGACGATGAGGGTATAATTAGACTGTGCGACCCACCAACAAGAGCGTGTCCTGCAGTCCTTAGAGCCCATGTAGATATCGTCCTTGACATACAATTTTCTGCCAACGGCCAACTCCTTGCCTCTGAATCAAGAGATATGACAGTTAAACTTTGAGATTTGACCACTAAGACACTACATACTTCTCTTGAGGGCCACAAGGCTGCTGTCTGGTATGTACGATTCTCACGAGATGGCCTGTTCGTGGCTTCGTCATCGTATGACAAAAGTGTCAGGCTATGGGAATCAAAAATAAAACCCATGAGACGCAGCGTGGAGCGCCATCCATCCGCTGTGCTGCGGATAGTTTTGTCGTCTGATGGTCAGCTTCTTGCATCCTCTTCAGTCAATCGGCGCGTCTCTGGTGACGAATGAATGATTTCAGTTATGGTCTGGGAAACACGGACGGGTGCTTTGCACAAAACTTTTGAAGATGGTTTCGATTCCAATAGTGATATGTTATTTTCGGCTGATGGCCGGATGCTGGCCATTTCTACCAAAAGCTTCATTACTCTTTGGGGTTTAAAAGCAGGAACTCGTTGCCGCATTCGTATATTTCCAGACCTGCCCCTCCCGTCCCGTCCCGTCTGTTTCTGGATTTTAGTAAAAGATGGATTCAGATTCGGAAAATCCCGATAATGGGAAATATCTTATTGCTTCCTCCCGAATACCAGCATCCTTTTTGCAGCCCGAAGCCCGACTTGAATGGCGTCAACGAAGTGTCGATGTTCAAAAAAATATCCTTGCAGTGGGCCACAGTTCAGGTCATGTTAGTTTTCTCAAATTGACCCAGATGTTTTTGATCAAGAATTTGGAAACTATTCAAGCAATGGCATTCCAAGTCCTCTGGCAAAATGATGACAAGATAGATTGATCAAAAATGATGATTAAAACTTGAAAATTCAAGAAATAGGCAACATGTCTTTCAGAAGGGATGGTTTGGCAGAATGTTAGAGCAGTGGTCCCTTGGGATTTTCTTGTGAAGTATCAAAGTTGCAAGTTTACTCTGTGCTCAGAAAGTTATTGTATTCTTAGCTTTTGTTATGAGCATCATATTTTCTGAGATGATTTTCACTCTCTAGGCTCATTCTTTCTTCATTTTCTTTTGTTTACATTCAAAATTTTCTAGAACTATATGAAATCAGAAATAGTAACTATTTAATACTCTCAAGTATCTTCTATCTCTTTATCATTTATATAAATATTCTGATATTTAGAGAGTATATATTTAGAAAGTTTACTGTAACGGGCCTACGCCGAAAAGATCGGTATTAGATATAGGGCTTATATAACAAAATAGAAAATGTTAGAGAAGGAAAAGAAAAGGTGCAAGAATCTCAGTGGAAGCAGATATTTATATGTGTGTGAGGTGGAGCTCTGGGCGGGTTCTGGAGTGGAAGAATAGAGGCTCTGATGAGGGTTTTGGCCAAGAATCAGAGCTCTCGGGAGTGGAAATCCATGGAGTGTACGCTCTCGGCGGGGCGTAGCGGAATGGTCTATCAATCGGGCGTAGCCCGCTACATTAGCCCCCCCTTTCTGAAGGCGAGGGTTGAGCGGTAGGGTCGTGGGCGCGCGTTTCCCATTGGTCGAGAGCTGCTGTTTTGGATAGCGTGGAGCCTGGGGTCCAGGTCGGATGGTCGTAGCCAACCCATTTCATGAGATATTGTCGGCCGCGGCCGCGGGGCCTTTCATTAAGGATATCTTCGATTTCCCATTTGAGTTCGTTATCTTCTCCTACGATCCCTGGCGGTTGCCAGTCGGAAGTCAGTTGAGAAGGGAATGGGTCGGTGGCAGCACGGCGGAGCAAGCTCATGTGAAAGACATCGTGGATCTCTGGCGGAGTGTTAAGGTGGTAGTTGTGACTGCCTAGAACTTCTATTACTTCGTATTTTGCATGGCAGTAGTCTAGCATACAAGATGGGTGTGTAGTTTGTATGTTCCTAAGATTTAGCCATACAAGGTCTTCTATTTTATACTGCTTGGCGGGTTCTCATTGGACGTTAGTCTGATCCTCTTGATCTTGTTTCATGCTCGCCATGGAGGCCTCTGCTCAATTGCGGGCGTCTCGAAGCTTTGACACTATATTGTTGGCAATTTGAATTGGACTACAAGGATTCGGTGTGAATTGTGTGGGTTCTAGAAGATCTAGCACTTTCATATGATAACCATGTGTAAGGAAGAATGGGCTTATGCCTGTTGAGGCAGTGTCTCGACTGTTGATAGCAACTTCTGCATGTAGCAAGAGGTCATGCCAATCGTCTTGTGGGTAGTTGCAGAACTTATGAAGATAATTCTTCACAGTTTGAATTGTTTGCTCTGACGCACCATTGGTTTCAGGGTGATAGGCAGTTGACAAGCATCATGTGATCTTGAGAATTTGACAGACTCTTGTCCAGAGGGTGCTTATGAATTGGCGGCCTTAGTCAGATACTATAGATCTTGGTAAGCTGTGCATCTGATAGAATGGGCTTCGTAGGAAAGCTTCAGCAACTTGTTCAGTGTTCATCTTGTTGCAAGGTTTCAATATTACACCTTTGCTCAGTCGGTCAACGATGACCAGGACATTCTTGCAGCCCTTGCTCTCAGGGAGATCGACAGCAAAGTTGATGGCTATGTCTTGCCAGATTCTATCAGGGACATCTAGTGGTTTCAGTAGGCCTTTTCTGTGATTCTTTCATGAGGTAATAGAAGAGCAATGGTTGCAGTTTTGGATGAAGCGCCTGATGCTGTTCGATATCTTGGGCCAGTAGAATTCTCGGGAGACCATTTGATATAGCTGTTCACAGCCCGGGTGGCCAGTCATATGCGAGTCATGCATCTCTTGCATTATCCGGGTGCGTAGGGGTTTGGAATGAGGGACCCATCGTTGTTCATGAAATTGTAGAGTGTTATTGTCATCAATTGAGCATTCTGAGATGTCGGTTCTTATGTGTAGTTCTGGGGGGAATCGAGATGATTCTTGGTGTACTGCTTTGGTGAGTGCTTGGAGAAGTTCATCAGTTTGAGCTGTTGTACACCACAGTTCATCTAACAGAGGTTTGGGGGAGGTAAGAGGAGCTGGGGCATCAGTGACAGTTTGGAGGGGGAGTATTCTAATTGGAGAGGCATGTATTGTGCCGTGTGTTGTTTCATTGTGGTCTACTAATATTTTGGGGTCTAAGAGCTGGTGCTCTCGATTTGTCCAGTGGGCGTCTGTTGTGTCGGAAGGCATATCTTGTTCTCATCGTGAGAGGGTGTCTGCCATTGAGTTCTGACTATCAGAGTGGTAGTGTATTGTGAAGTGAAAGCGGCTTAATAGTTCAAACCAATGCATCTGTCATTCAGTGAGCTTGCAAGTGGTTGTGAAATGTTTGAGATTCTTATGATCTGTGATTATCTCAAACTTGGAGACACTTCAGAGTTCAGAGTTCCATTCTTCTAGGCAGTGTACTATTGTGAGAAGTTCTTTGTCATAGATCTTATAATTGTATTCAGCGGGATTCAGCTTCTTAGACATGAAGGTGCATGGTCGTAGGATGCCTTCATCATCATATTGCAATATAGTCTCTTCAGTAACATAACCAGAGGAGTCAGCTTCAATGACTGTCTTGTGGTCCGGGTCAAATGTTATTAGCAGGGGGGTGCTAATGAACATCTTCTTCATTCGTACGAATGCAGATTCGGCATTTGCTGATCATTGGAATACTGAGTCCTTCTTGGTGAGTTCAGTAAGTGGTTGAGTGATATCTGAGAAGTTTCATATGAATCATTGATAGAAGTTGGCGAATCTGATGAAGCTCCGTACGCCCTTCACAGTGTGTGGGGCTTCTTATTCAAGAATAGCAGAAACCTTCTCAGGGTTCATTTGGATACCCTTGCCAGCTTCTATGATGAAACCTAGATATTTCGTACTCTTGACCTCGAAATCGCATTTGTCTATGTCTATTGGCAGGCCTGCCTCTTGTAGTCGTTGCAGGACTCTTTGTATGTGTTCTTGATGCTCTTCTCTGGACTCATTAGTAAAGATGAGGATGTCATCAAGGTAGGTGGATGCGAATTTATCAAGGAAATCTCGGAGTGCTCAGTTGATATATTTCTGAAATATACTTGGAGCATTAGCTAGTCTGAAAGGTGTGACTACTCATTCAAAGAGGCTGTATTGTGTTCGGAATGCCGTAAGCCATTTGTCACCTTCAGTGATATGGATCTTATGGAAAGCGGCTACAATGTCTAGCTTTGTAAACCACTGGGCTTGTCTGATGCGTGCTAGGGTCTCATTGATGAGAGGTAAAGGGTAATGATCTTTCTTTATTAGCCTGTTCAGTCCTCAATAGTCTACACAGAATCGGAGCCCTCCGCCTGGTTTCTTTGCAAAGAGGATAGGAGCTGTGGCGGAAGAGTTGCTAACACGTATGAATCCTTTGTTCAGTAGGTCGTTAAGTGTCTTACAAAGGAGGAGGAGCTTGTCTTGGGACATGTTATAGAGGGGTTCTCACAGTGGTTTGGAGTCCTTATCATCCTTCTTCTCTAGTTTGATACTGTGGTCTACTTCTGGCCCTTGTAAGAGAGGTAAGTTTGTAACATTGTCTTGTTGAAAGACATCTAGATATTCATGATATTGCTGAGGGAGCTTCGTATGAGGATCTGTTGATGTAACTTGGGACAACTTCTCTAGAGCTTTCTTAATATTGGCTAGACTGGCAGAGTAGATTGCCATGTGGTTCTGCTGTTGGCAACTTTGTCAGGAGCTTTTTCAGAGCATTTCATAAGTGTTAGTGGAGATCTGCGCAAGGTTCATAGTCTTGTGAACATTGTTTTTGTGTACTTGATCA
>PDND01000272.1:0-32803 GCA_002572855.1 [Emmonsia] crescens
TATATATATATATATATATATATATATTCAAACAAAGAAAAGAAAAGAAAGGAAAAAGGAAAAAAGGAAAAAAAGGAAAAAAAGGAAAAGGTTTTATATTGAAACTCGAGGTGGCTGGAATCTCTAGTTAAAGCTCTGTAGCAGATGATAAAGCTGCCATATCCCCTCAATTAACACGATGGATAAAGATCAGGATATCTTAAACCCGGGAGCTGTGTGTGCCCTTGAAAGCTGAACATTCATAACTATATGACAGGATTCTTGTACTCTGTACCGAGTAGTGTAGCTACATGTGTCAAGCTGTGATGGTCACTGTGGCTAAGTAATTCTGCTCTGCATATGTATATGCATTCACACAAGGATAATGAAAAAGAAACCATAATAATCTAATCGTCGAGATAAAGTTCTTACGGATGCATTAGATGTCCACAGAATGAAGAAGAAAAAGAGATGAAATTCTTGCCTGATTTTCAACGCCATCTTTGTGTGCGGACCATGTACGGAGTATGTATGTACTCCGTACATGTACATGCATTACGTGTTTGTTATTCTGCAACTGCATAACTAACTGACGACTCGATGCATATCAAACACGCGAATCAAGCATGTACTGCGTATATCACTCTTCAACATCAGCTCCCTCAAGACCGACCAGGATTCTGCCCTGTGTCCAAACTGTTCGACCTGCTGGATACTGGCTGTTCCTGAATATCATTTCCTCTTTTCTCCTTCTTCGCTATCTGGCTACCTACAGGAATCTACATAGTTAGTTAGTTATCTGCCACTCAACAGATGAAAAGACTGGCGACTGAGACCAAAAATATCATCACAGTCCATCCACAAACTCAAACCGCCAACTACATTAGCACCAGCCACCAGCCACCAGCCCGTCTGTCGCCAACGATATCAAGGCAGAGACTCGGCACGGCGTTGGTAGCGTGGCGGCTAACCAGCTAGCCAGCCCCTAACTTTAAGCCAACAAACCCTTTTTTTTGTAAAAAAAATTAATAGGCCACAGCCACACTGGGATAGTTTCGGCTGCAACAATCATGTCCAGTGCAGTCTCCTCCATCTTGGCAACCATGGCATTGGAACGGCGCCCTTTTTCCTTCCTGCATATTAAAATTGGCCCTTCGCGAGGGGGCAACTTGGTGGCTGAATGGCTTGATCGCCCACTGGTTGGGTGGAGCACTCGGACCCTATCCATGTCTCCCCCCTCCCTTTTTTTCCCCTTGATTTCGGGGGGTTACATGTATGTGGCTCTTATGGAGGAATTCTGGTGAATACTACGGATTACTCTGTTATCCGTACCCAACATGGAGTAATCGCCATTTCTTAAAATGTTTTTTTGCATCTACGGGGTATATGCTCTGTAGTCCCCGTTTGAGCTTTTTCCAAGACATGGCGTCTTGCTTCACGAGATCGAACCAAGAACGACAATAATAAAAATAATCATCGCCCTGGTTTTTAGTCTCCACATGTCTCTCTCCACCTTCGCTATTCTTGCTCGCATTCTCTCCTTTTAAATTCACCCTTTTAAATGCTTTTTGGAGTCCCGGGTTTCGAGTTCAGTTCTCCCTCTCTCCTTAATACTTCGGAGGATGCTTTGAACTCCATCGCACTTTTCCTTCGTTCTTTTATGCACTGAATATACCATATTCTTCCTTCGGGACATACCATTCGTTATATATACTAAAGAGACAAGAGGCTTGTGTGCCCACTTGTATTTCTCAAGGGACATATTCGTATTCATATTCGTATCCGTCTGTCTTTTCATGCACTTCATCCCTTCGAATCTACTCCTCTCGATATAAGAAAGGGTATCCCTGTACATCCGTCCCCCGCAGCGGCGGCCATGGCTCCTCCTAAAAAGCGCGATGATAACTGGATCGATGTAAGTTTGATACGAATGTCCTCATTTAACCACAAAATATATTCCCTGGTGTACATATATATAAATAAATAAATAAACCTAAAACTTCTACCTCACAGGGCCTGCGCGGAATCGCCTCCTTCATTGTCGTAACCGGCCACATTCTCACGGCTTTCGCCCCCTACCTCCACTCCCCTTCTACCTCCGCAGAAGGCTGGCCTTCACTCTTCCAACTCCCCATCCTCCGCCTATGCGTCGGCGGCCGCGCAGCAGTCTGCATCTTCTTCCTCGTCACCGGCTTCGTCAACTCCCTCAACCCCATAAAGAATGCAAAGGCAGGAAACACCGAGCTGGCCTTGACCAACCTAGCCAAATCCACATTCACCCGCTCGGGCAGATTGTTTTTCCCGACAAATATCGCCGCAACGGTGGCATGGACTGTTTGCCAATTGGGTGGCTTTGATGTTGCGCGCCGGGCCGATGCGCCATGGATCCGTATGGTGACCAAATGGCCCGGGCCAACGTTTTGGCTGGCCGTTAAGGGACTGGTGAGGAATTGGACGTTTTTTTGGAATGATGGGTCGGGCACTTATGACCCTGTCCATTGGACTATTGTTTACTTCCTGAGTGGGTCGATGAGGATTTATCTGACGTTGTTGGCGACGACGTTGGTTAACTCGCGGTGGAGAGTCGCTATCGTTGTGGTTTTGTATATCTTCTCTTGGTGTACGAACGACTGTAAGTTCCTCCCCTATATATGCACGAGAAAGAAAAGAAAAAGAAGAAAAAAACTAAACCAATATCACCCCAGACATCGTCGGCATAAACATCTGCTCCGGTATCCTCATCGCCCAACTACAAGCCTCCTTGGGGTCCCGCGCAACCTCCACCCTCCCAAAACCCATACCAGCCCTCATAATCCTCCTCGGCCTCCTAATCTGCTCCTTCCCACAAGACAACCACCATTGGACAACCTGGTCCTTCGCCATGCGCCGCATCATGCTTAGCATTACCCCCAGCTCCGCTGAGAGGTACATAGGCCGCTACTGGGTAAACGTCGGCTGCACGATCCTCATGATCGGCATCTTCTTCTCGCGCAACGCGCGCCGGGTCCTCACGCACCCGGTCTTCAATTTCCTCGGCCGCTGCTCGTTCCCCGTCTACCTACTACACAACACGCTGCTACGGACGTTGCTGGTGTGGATGGTCTATGGGGCGTCGGCGTGGTCGCCGGATTGGAAGGAGGTGAAAGAAGATGGGAGTCCGATTCAGTTGCGGAGGGCGGGGATGGGGACTTTCTTGATTGCTATTCCGGTGTTTTATGTTACTTTGTATGCTGTGGCGTATTTTTGGATGCAGAGGGTCGATCCGCAGTGTGCGAGGATTGTGAATTGGATGAGGGAGCGGATGTTTGCGGGGGAGGTGGAGTTGGGGAGGGATGGGGGAAATGGGAATGCCAATGTCAATGTCAGTGGCAATGACAATATCAATGCCAATGGCAAGATGGCGAGAGAGAAGGAGAAGGAGCAAGAGTTGGGGAGGGAGTTGGTTGTTAATGCGGGTGCGAGTGGGAGTGGGAGTGGAAATGGGAGTGTTCCTTTATGAGTGAGTGTGTTGAGGGGGAGTTGGGGACTTATAATGCCCATATGTTGTATATACCTACTGTACATATTCAGCGTCATGTTTACATTTTCCTATGACGGGTTGATGTTTTTCTCGGCTCTTCTTTTTACATATATTTTGGATATTGTCTAATTTGGCGATTGTGTTGCGATTTTCATATGGGGATGAGCATATTTTCTATATATACCCATATATGTGTTGGGGGGAGTACTTCGTAGAGAGGATGAAGATGCGAGTAATAAATATTTATTATATTGCTGCTGTGGCTGATCTTCCAGCGCTTGCTCTACCCCTCAAGCCCACTTTTTTTATTAAATAAATATCGTGTCCAACTGGGTTATGCACAACTGATACCTCACGGTGATATGAAACTAAATACATCTTAGGAGTTGGCGAGAGATGATGAAAAATAAAAGGAAAAGTGTTTTGAAGACTTGGAGCGGAGGAGAGACGAGAGATGCTATAATATTATTATAAATAAATCCATACAACTATATAAAAAAAATTCCTATTAAAACTAAACCAAACCATTCCCCTTTTCTACATTCCTTGCCCCTGGCTATCATCATAGGCGAATGAATCACTAACTACATGTAACTATTAAGATTGTTAGTAAATTAATGAATTCTCCCCCCGTCTTTTTTTTTTCTCCGCTTATTCCCAAAAATATATCAGACAACAAACAAACGCTTCATCAGCACTCGCCCTAAAGAATGATCCGCATGTCTCCCTAAGAGATCTCCCGCACAACACTATCGACGGCCTCCGCAAAGTAATCGATGTTGTTACTATTCAGACCCGCCATGGAGATACGGCCGTTCTTGGTCTGCACAATTCAATTCATGTTAGCAAGGCTGTGCAATCGAAAATGAGGGATGCCCAAACACCCCCCCTCCCAAAAAAAAAAAAGGGAGAGACGAAAGAGAAAGTGAGAGTAAAAACGTACCATATAAACATGCCACTTCTCCCTCAACTGCGCAACCTGCGCCTCACTCAATCCCGTAAAACTAAACATCCCAATCTGACTCGTAACATGCTCCCAGCTCCCCGGCGTCCCCTTCTTCTCCAACCTCTCTCTCAACCCGTTCCTCATCTCAATAATCCGCCCGCTCATCGTCTTCAAATTACCCTCCCACTCCTTAAACAGCTCCGGATCATTAAGTATCAACGACGCAATCCGCGCCCCGTACGCGGGCGGGTTCGAGATCTCCGATCGCTGCAGGATAGCCAGTTGCGAGGCGATGTGCGTACTGCCCTCGACGGCCTGGGGACCGGGTCCCGTGACGAAATGGAACGCACCAGCGCGCTCGCCGTACAGGCCGAAATTTTTCGCGAAAGATTGGGCTACGCATAGCTCAAAGCCTTGCTCGACGAAGTAGCGGATGGCCCAGGCGTCGCGGTTTAGGTCGCCGGAGGCGAAGCCCTGGTATGCGCAGTCGAAGAAGGGGAAGTGGTTCGCCTCGCGCATGACGGTGGCGATCTGCTTCCATTGATCCTGCGTCGGGTCGACGCCGGTGGGGTTGTGCGCGCAGGCGTGCAGGAGGATTATGGAGCCGCGGGGTGCGGACCGGATGGCGTCGAGCATGCCATTGATATCCAGGCCCTTGGTTGCGGCGGAGAAGTAAGGGTAGGTGGCGGTGCGGAGGTGGACGTTTGAGAAGATTTGTTGGTGGTTGGCCCAGGTGGGAGAGGAGAAGTAGATTGTTGGTGGGGGTTGCGAAGGGTGGAATTTGGCGAGGAAGAGGCCGCCTAGATGGACGGCACCGGTGCCGGAGATTGTTTGGAGGGTTACGACCTGGTGTGTTTTTTTTCCCGGTTAGTATCAGATGATGGCATTATGGGATGGATAAAGAGGGTGTATATATGTATGTACTTACCCGCTTCTCCTTAATGGCGGGGGAGTCCGCGCCCAGGATCAATTTTTGGGCAGCACTGGTGAACTCTGGCAGACCAGCGATGGGGAGGTATTCATGGTTTAGATTTGGGTCGTTGCGCAGGATCTCATCGGCCTGTTTGATATTATTTTTTAGTATTTTTTATGTGACATATAGATACCCGAATGGAGTTTGATAGCAATATAATATGAGGGGTATATTTCAACCAAAAACCACCTCAACAGCTCGAGAAATCAGGAGGTAGCGCATTTCAGTAACTACTAACCTTCTTCACGACAGGCAAGACCCACGGTTTTGCATTGTTATCTCTGTAGGCGCCAATGCCCAGGTCGACCTTTTTATCAGAGGAGTCCTGTTTGTAGGCGCGCATCAGGCCGAAGAGGGGGTCCTCGGGGGCCTGGGGCACGGAAGAAGCCGTGAATATAGAGGGGGAGGAAGCCATGATGTGCTGTGAGATGTTTGAGAGGCGAGAACGGGCTGTTGAATGTGAAGCTGAAGCTGAAATTGGAGTTGAAGTTGAAGTTGAAGTTGAAGCTGAAGAAGAGGAGAGTTGCAGTTGTAGTTGCGAAGAAGAGGAGAAAGGCAAAGGCGGGGAGTCATGTGGGGGAGCCATGGGTTATACGGGAAAAGAAGGAGGAAAGAAAAAACTAGTCAATGATACCCTATATGCGGAGTAGTTATGTAGGGAGTAGGTAGGTAGATATACAGGGAATGGGAATGGGAATGATATACAGATAGATATAGGGGATGAAGAGAAAAGGAAGAATAAAGATCCAGATTTAAATATATATATTTATAGTTGAAGAATGAAAACCCATCCACAGTTATATATATAGGAGACGATGAAGCCGAGGTATTTGTTTGTATATGTCAATAGTAGTAAGGAAATAAGGATCAATCAAATGTTCTATATACAATAGAGCTCCTTTTCTTTTCATGTGCTTGTGCTCTATCTTATTATTCCCTTGGAGTATTTTATTTATATTTATTTATTTATATTTATTTTAATTCTGCAAAATTCAAGATAAATAGGGCTAGCCCTATGTCAGATGATGCCGTCATTGGCATATGATTGAATTAAATTAAAATTATTTATTTATTTATTTATTTATTTGTTTAGCTTGTGATGCGGATCTTAAAGGATATTTTATATTTTATTTTATTTGTCGCCTCTCTCTCATTCTTGCTATACATTCCGCCAATCAATCTCAAAAATGCTATGGGAATCTCCCTGTCTATATGTCTGTCTGTCTGTCTGCCTGATATGCTGCTTCATTCATATTCTTGCTTGCTCACTTGCTCACTCACTCGTCATTAATCTCTATACTCTTGAAGCCACATTCTCTTCAATAATCCAAAATTCACATTCTGCTGTGCGGAGTAGTTTATCATACAAGACTGCTGATGATATCCTGTCTATTTGAGATTCTCATGCCATTTTGAGACGATTGATTGGTGGAATGTATGGCATGATATTATATATTTATTTTAGAACATGATGATGGTCAACACCCCATGTGCAACGATAAACCTGTTAAAAAGCCTAGTCAAGGTGATCTTTATTCCCTCACTATAAATATACTAAAGGTACCATGGATAATTGACTGGACAAAAACTTCAGTATCGCATTCTCTATACTCTATCTTAATATGGGGGTACGGTATGGCCAGCAAGACCGCTTTAGAAAATCTGCGAGAAAAAAAAAAGTCAAGATCAGAATTCAAAAACTCGAAGTAGTAGTGAACGTGTCTAGGAAATCGTGTACTCCGCTATGACTCGAGTGGCTGGGGTGATTGGGTGGAGGTTTGCTACCGGTTGCAATGATGGGCAATGGCGTGTGGGAAAATGAAAGACATGCAGCGTAAAACTTGTGAACCGGACAAAAGAAGGTATTCAAGGTTTCTGAGTGGAATGGGAAACGCCAGATCGAGTTTCATGTTCGCACCCAAAGGAAATTCCACGATTCTCGACTCAAGTCAGGACATAACCCCTCCAGGGGGAAAGAAAAGAGAAAGAAACAGCAATGTAGTAGCACAGGTAGCCAAGAGGATATTGCGTCAACAGCCATAATAGTCCATGATAGCTCTGAATGACGGGTCCCGCAGAAGCTGGGTTGCGGTCAGACGTTTCTCCGGGCAATAAACAAACATTTTTGACATGATAGACTCCACATGTTTTCGCTCAATTGGATCAGCTTCCGGACAAAAGTGTGCGATTCTTGATGCAAGGGCATATGTTGGATCAGGCACTATCCCCTGATCATACCAGGAATCAAGTGCTCCAGGACGAGAGCATCGGCCTTTCCATTGCTTAGGCAATGGACCCAGACTATTGACAATACTAGTTATTATTCTAGTAGCGGAAAAGCCAAAAAACGGCGGACAGCCATCAAGGTAAAGCTCTGCGAATATGATCATGTAACTCCACATATCGCAGGCAAAACTTGGTTCTTTCCCATGAAGCCTCTCCGGGGAACAAAATTCGATAGGGGGAGAGCCAGGTGGAATCACTGGGTCGCCAACTTTCATCGCCAGACCAAAGTCACCAAGATAGAATTCTTCTGTGCGTAAGTTATCAGGGACTTCAAGGGCTTGAACTAACTCGCCCTGCTTCCAGAGGTCAGGGTCGGGTATGATTTGTTTCAGCGGCTGTCCCAGTGCCTCGTACTTGGCCCTTCTACTGAGATTATGAATTGGAACCATCCCCCACATACAGTTCCTCGTATTCAAATCTGTCGAATATTAATTAGAATGTGTTGCTAATAAGAAGGAGAATGGAGACAAAGTTAACTGACCGCGGTGTACAATTCCGGCTTCATGTAAATTCTCCAAAGCCTCTAATAATTGCTTAGCAGCCGACATGCGAGTGGCCATGCTCATCCGTTTCAGGATAAGAGGGTCAAAGCATGGTCCCTTCAAGGGAAATACCAAAACTCTGTGATCACAGTTGTTTCCACGGAGTAGAAAAGTTGTCAAATATGTCACAAGATGAGAGGTATCCTGTACTTTCTGAAGGATTTCATCCTGTATGTCGATTTCATTGTCTGGCCATCCCGAAGCCATGATCTTGAGGGCTACATCCACCTTGGCCTGAAGGTCATGGGCCATCCAGACAGTCGAGAAACTGCCAAAGCCCAATTTATGCTCTACCAGGTATCTCTCATTGAGCACTTCTCCGAGACAAATGGGATAGAAGATATGTTCAAAATGCTTTCTGTTATACTGATGCCAGTTCTCTGAATACTCTTCAAGGTCCATTTCTTCTTCTTCAGTGCTCACCCAGACGCCAAAGTCGGCCGTGTCATCGCCGTTGGGATTTTGAGGTGCTGCTTTTGGTGTTGTCGCCATATCTCGAATGTTGCTCGGGAATGTTAGAATGACAGAGGGTGTTAAGGTCGATAGTCATATGAGAGGATGGTTAGGTGAAATTTATCTACTTATCTCAGTTAACTCAGACGTAAATCAATTCATTGCTGGTTTAACCAACAAACCAACCAATCAGAGCCACACTAGGTATCCTACGTAGGAAGATGATATCATACTTTCCTAATATGGTTAGTGTATAAGATTTGGTGCCGCTTTGAGCAGAGGGTTCTACCCTGCTACAAGAAGCAGAAACACAGCTAAATTACCTGGCTGAACATGTTGGGGGACGTGAATCCTTTCTTACGCTCTCTGATCAGTCTTCCTATGCTTGCTAACTCCTTTGTTGATCTTTGAAACGAATTCAGAATCTGTACATCTCTTGATGAATACAAGGAGAAGCAGCATTCCCCTTGGATTTCCGATTAGTTCAACATCTGTTGAACAAGTAAAGTTACTAAATTATATGGCTGAATAGTGGAGAGTGCGAATCCTTCAAACACACTCTGATTAACCTTTGTCTACTTGTTACTCGTCTGTTGGCTTTTTAATTGAATCGAATCCCAGTTATCTATAACTTCTGTTGGTGTGAAGAGAAGCAGCATGTTTCATACCCATGAGGCAGCATTGCCCCTGGTTTGTTCAACATCTATTGACTATGCAAAGCATACTCATTACCTAACTGAATGGTTGGAGACTGCGAGTTTTTTCTGACGCTCTTTGATTGTCTTTGTATGTTTGCTGCTCATGTGTTGGCTTTTTGAAATCTCTCTCAGAATCTGCATGTCTATCTGGAGATGAGAAGAGAAAGAGCATGTTTTAAATCTCGAGGCAGCATTGCTCTGAGTTGGTTTAATATTTGTTGAATATGTAGAGGCTGCAATTTCCCACCTATCTTGACTCTTCGTGTTTTCCTCTCACAAGCTCTCGAATACGGTTGCAAGTATACGACCTTTGCCTTCTATACTGTGGTCTTAGCCCCCTATTCCTGACCTTCTTTCTTTTGAAGAAGTGCTTTTTTCATTCCCCTCGTTAGCAATGGAGGCAAATCCACCCTCGCTGGCCTCGGAACAACTCCCACCCGAGCCATTTCCTAACCATCCTAATCATCTAGCCGCTGATTGCTACAAAGGCGAGATTGATCACATATCCTTGGAATGGTCCCCTAACTCCATCAAGAGACTGCCCGCGGATGCCAAGGTATTCAGTATAGATGAGATCGCGCTCAAAAGTATCACGGAGCATCTAGCTCACGCGAGTGCTAAACGACTCGAGAGAAAAAAAGTTCGCATATAGTATGCCCTTATCCATGTTCCATACGTATTTTTAGTCCGGTTCCTAATTACCCGTCAGCGGCTCGTTTCATTCCACAACAACCGACATCGCAAACGATGTGACAAAACCGGACGGCTGCCATTGCACAATAAAGGCGAATCCAGGTCAATACAAGGTCCATATCTACGCTAATATCGACCATCCGGTACCCCTCAGCGACATGAAAATGATAAAAGAAGGCGTAATCCTGCCCGACGATCCTTACAAAATAAACAAGACTCTATCTATAGGCTTCGACTAGTAGCCACGACATCAATGTACGCGATTGATGCTGGGTACTGGAATGCAGGGAAAGAGAAGGACGTTGAGAATTGTGCGCTCAAGTGAAAGCCACGGGTGGGATCGATGATATGGTGCATATTTAGGATTGTTCAGAAGTGGTTTTGTTGGTGTGTTGCTCTTTTTTTATATAACTACATGCGGGCTATGCTAGAGCTCAGGATGCAGTGGCTGGCACTAGTATAATTTTATTTGGCAAATACAGTCGTTACAATATGAATAACAGTCAATTTAAAGATTTCTCAAGATTGTTTAAGCATCGTGTCGTAGTGGATTTTATGGGAATGGCTCATATCAGTAATACGTGAAGGGAGTAATGTACATGTACAATATGTCAGGAGTGGAAATCATAGAGAAGCTTGATTGAATAGAAATCTATGCTATGAGTTATCTCAGTAAAACTCAGAACCCTCTGCTAAACCGGCACCAAATCCTTATACACTAACTTTATTAGAAAGGGATGATCTCATTTATAAAAATCCTCACAGAGGGTCTGAGCAATTACAGTCATAAGTGTGAAGAGGATTGATTGAGAATAGATTGCTTGCTAGCCACCTCATCACTAATCTATATAATTAATGCTAATATACATAGATTAATATAGACTATAGCTATCTCTGAGAGGTATTTTTATATCAATTATATGCATTGTTGATAATGATATTCCATACTAAAATAGAATGTCACTGTTGAAAAAAAAAAGCGATCTTTCTTTGATGAGATACATCATACTCTCATAATAAAGATATGAAAATGAAAATAGATTCTATCAAAAGATAAATGATTTATCTAGGTCTTATACTAACACTCATTTATTGAATTGATGTGATTATTTTACTATTCTCATTCAAAGATTCTTTCTCATTTCAAATGTCACCACTGTACACCAAAGATGGAACTGTTATTACTCAACGGTTGTTCTGGCTTGAATGGGTTTAGTGCTAGTGCTGGCTTAGGTGGTAAAATGGCGAGGTTTAAATCTTCTGTGAGAAAAAGCGTCAGAGTTAACTGAGATAATACTCCGTATAGTACCTACATGTTTAGCACCTACGTGGTTTTCTCCCGCAAGTTGGATTTGATTCGGAAAGGGAGTGCCAACACGTGGAGTCCCAGAAAAAAAGGAAATATATATAACCCCATAAATATATCCTATCGTGAGCATCAGTCTATATAGTAAAATGTAAAAAAAAAGCAAAAAAGAAAGCAAAAAAAAAAAAAAAAAAAGAACCCACGCTAGCTTAAAACGCATCCCATCCATCCATCCAATCCATCCATCACATATATTTGGCATTAAATTAGACATTGACAACACAAAATTCCACGGACGAAAAGGGGGTTGGTCGTTAGACAAGGTAATACCATAAATAGGGTAGGTAAAGATATATATAAACAGAAAACAAAATATCCGCTGGCGCTTTGTATGTACACTGTACTAATTTCCTTTTTTATATAACACGAGGAAGGAAAAAAAAAGGGGAGGAGTCAAGTGAGGAACGGAGGCGAATAAGGGCGATACGGGGCACATCTCCGTTTTGATCTACCTAGGTAGCTAGGGTAGGGTAGGCGCCGTGTTTGTCGTCGTCGTTTGTTGTGTAGGAGTAGTGGCATCTGCAGGCGTCTCTGCATCACCGCCTGCATTGGCAGTAGGGCTCGGACTGGAACCGGCACTGGCACCGGCAGAACCACGACCTCCATCCACATCCACATCCACATCCCCATCCCCACCATGCCTCCTCGTCCGTACCCGGAACCGCTCCCTCAACCGCGTCGACAACCGATTCCTCCTCGAGGCTTCATCCGCCTGTCCCTGTCCCTGCCCCGGCGCCACCCCGGCGCCACCTGTTACTGCCAGCGAACCCGACACCGGCCGCGATGAGGACGACTCAATAGCCCCCGCCGCCGTCATGTTGTTGCTGTTGGTCGCCTGGTGGTCGCTGCGCATGCGTCGGAGGGTATTGAGGCGGCTTTGAAGGTTCTCGTTATCGTTATCGTCGTCAGCGCCTGTGTCGAAGACCAGGCCGCGGCTTGAGGCGGGGACAAAGTAGGTTGATAAACCATGGTAGCGGCGGCTGGAGGAGAGGCGGGATTGGTGGTGTGTGGTTGCTGTGGGGGGTACTGTGTTGGTGGTTGTGGGGTCTTCGGGGTCCGGGTCGGGCTCTGGGGGGTTGAGGTTTACGCGGCTGTGGTTTGGTTGCGGGGGTTAACAATGCCAAGGGGTACACTTATTATACTTATTATAGTTTACTTTTTTCGGGATAAGATAGGAGAGCGGTATGTATGTATGTGTATGTATGGGGAGAACTTACCAGAGAGGGCAGGTCCCCGAGACATTTATTAACCAGGGATCAACGCATTCCGGGTGGAATTTGTGCTGGCACGGGAGAAGCCTCACGTCTTGACCCTTTATAAAGTCATCTGTGCAGATTGGGCAGCCCAGTGCACCAGCATCTGTCGTTTGGTCCGGGCTGACGGTTTTCGGCTCAGGCGAGGCCGGGCCAATGACACCTTCGTCTTGCGGTTGTTCCTTATTTGCGTCTATATGCGACGCCGAGGGCGCTGCGACTGATTGAGCTACCTGCTGCTGCTGTTGTTGTTCCTCTGGTTGCGGTTGTTGCTGGTGTTGTTCTAATTGTCGAGTTTCAGGGGTTATGATCCCCGCAGCCCTTGTGTCACTTCTACTCCGATCATGTTCAGCATCTCCATATGTGGACGCCAGCTCAACATCCGGCTTCGCGGTTGGTGGTTTCCCGTTCTCGGGATCGCCAAACTTGATAATGGGTAGTGTTTCGAGCATGGCTCGTGCAATACCTTTGGCACGGCTCTGGCGGGGTCTGCCAACGGCGTTGCGGGGCCCGTAGCGCTCGGGGTTGAGATGGGCTCGAATGGCTCCGGTGACGATGACGGTGAGGAATAGCGCAGTTATGATACCCGTAATGCTATACAGGATTATCATGGCTACTAAAATGTTGGTTTATTTAGATTCAGAGACGACATCGGGGTTTCTTTTTGTTTTGCGACGTATCAACTAACCGTTATTTCGCTGGCCACCTTCATCCCCAGCCCTGAATGGGGCTATCGACATGTCTGGAACTATGTTTGTGTTCCCCAGTGACTTTTCGTCAGAGTGTAGGCCGGCTAGTATCTCACGCGCAGCTAGGGGATTAGTAATGGTGAAAATATTCCTGTATTGGGGCCAGCTGAGAACCTCGGGGGTGTAGTTGCAGTGGGCAAACTCGGTGCTGTAGAGGATGATGGCGCTGGGACTGGAGGGCGCAGCGATGGCTAATCGCAGGGTGTCGTCCACCTTGGATTCCCCAGAATAGGCAGACTCGTCGCAGCTGATTAAAACGATGTCATCCCCACTGGTCGTGGAGGCATTATTGGCACCTATAGTCACTAATATTCCAGTGATATTGAAATCCTGCAGGTAGGTACACAGATATATCGTTTAGCCAGTTGTTCAAAAAACTCAAAAATCCAATGCGGAGGAGGTGGCGGGGGGGGGGGAACTGATAACTCTATTCCTCCCCCGCCTCTCTCTAAAAATAGGAACAGAATTAAACTCTCATACCGATTCGAAGCCATCCCGGAACATCCTTTTCAGGTCAGTGGTTAGTGGCGCGAGATTGGTCGGGGGCAGCGAAAACTGCCTAGTATGTAGCTGGTAATTCATGTCAGGTGCAGGGAGGAAGAGGTCTGCAATTTCGTTGGAAGGGCGCGATACCTGCGCCTGGGCCGGGGCGGAGAAGAGAGTGCATGCGCATATCGACAACAGCGCGGGAATCATCATCTCCGCGAGGGAGGATGGGAGTATATGCATGGCAGATATATGTTTTTCTTTCTTCTTCTTCTCTTTTCTTTTCTTTTTCAAGTACTCATCGGCCAATATATGAATTGACACTGGATGTATCTATATAACCAAATATATACTATGATTAGCGTATGTAATGTACCTAGGTAGTTATGTACGGAGTGATAAGGATAGCGTAAGATAGACCAACCGATATGCTGAAGAACCACGACGCCCAAACGCATAGTTATCGACGTTAGAGAAAGAAGTGGACTGCGGTAACAAGACGAAGATTCAATCGAAATATTTCGAGAAAAGAAGAGTGAAGGAGGCTGGTGGAAGCGCCCGGATCGTGACGGAGGGCGAGGAGGAAGAAGACGACGATCAATGGGACGATGATAAGCCTCACTGAAGCTTGATCAATCAACTACCCCGAGCAGCATGGCCAATTAAGAGCACATATATCTATCTATCTAGCTAGCTAGCTAACCAACCAACCACGAAAAGACAACAATCTGCCGAGAAGAACAGAGCAGAGTAAGTAATATGGAAAGGATTGGAGGAGGAAGAGAGGAGAAATGGAAATGTCTCGAGTGTTTCGGAGATGTGACGCTGGAGAAGAAGAAGAAGAAGAAAAAGAAGAAGAAGAAGATTGATAGTGTGGGGTTTGAGGCTGCGTATAAGATCTAAGGAGCCAGGAATCTAGTTAATTAACTAGTTAACTAGGTGTCTGGAACTCTGGCTATTCTTAACCTTTTGAAGCTTGTTAATCTATTTCTTTATTCTCGCTGGCTGTTGGTAGTATAATTACATATGATACCTATTTATTCGCCCCGGCTACGATCTGACTTGGCTTACTCCCGTATCGTATAACTTATAGTTACTGTCCACCTACATGCATCGCTGGAAGATACCGAGATATCTATTGTTCTTATACATGATATATCACACTCCGTCTACCCGGAATATTCAATAGATAAATAGATGTATCCACGGATCTTTCTTTGGAATCATTTTTAGCCTTTTTTGATTCCTCCTACTCACCAACCCGGGGATTGCTGTGGCTTGAACAACCTCGAATTAATCGACAGAATCCTACCCCAGACGGCAGAATGGGAGAATTGAACAACTGCGCCCAGAACAAGGTCTGACAAGGTCTAACAAGGTCTAACAAGGTCTAACAGACTAACAAGGTCTAACAGTCTAACAAAGTCTTTTGGTTTCTTCGATCCTGGGCTAGGGCTGACAGCTCAGCCACTGGGTGGACGTGGAGTAAGTGGAAAGAGATCTGAAAGAATAAACTAACTTAACTAACGTTTAGTTATGTTAGTTACATAGTTAGTTCGATGCGATGCCATGCGAAACTGTAAGCAGGGACTTAACAGGTGTTATATTGAAGAAACCGATTGAATAGAAAAGATGAGGTGTAAGTTATTCTATTAAAGCAATGTCAATGTCCATATACTCCGTAAGTTAATACTTATATCTCAAACCTCGGAGTGGCGACCTATTAGTTAATATTTGTATCTCTAGGGCTACCATTGGTAACTTGTAAGCTTATCTGTCGTTATCCTGGCCTAACTTATTACTCAAGGCAGGGAGGTAGTTCTTGAGGGAATAATGACGATGGTTAGTTAACTAAAGGATATCCCCTAAAGATAAGCCTATTATCCAACTATGAAAAACCGTTCAAAAGCTTCATTCTCAAATCCATTTAACTCCGAAACTACAACCATTCTTGCTACTATGGTTAGTTAAGTAGTTAATTAGCCATCATTTGAAAGATTTTACCTCTTTCGGCGATTATTCTTCCAGTCTAACCACTGAACTACTAACTAGCCCGCTTCAATGCTAGATTTTCTTGCTTGCATGGAAGCAACATTTCATTGAAATTATATCAGCAAAGAGGTTAATGGAGTAATGAAAGAATGACCGGCCGTCAGTGTCCCCCCAGCTGCTTCAAATTCGCTCTACAGGGCTATGTTTCATACCCACATCTATCGTGTTGGCATCTACTACTATCTACGGAGCAGCCGCAAGCACAACATCAGCAACCCTTACGTTAGTGATGTATCATCAACGGAGATATTTTCTCCCTCCGAGATTGTGGAGATGAACGCCCATGACAATTTCCCCCGCTAATACGTCGTTTCCAAAATCCTTCGAGAATTCTGATCCTTGTTGCGCCTGGTCGGCGTTTTCCCTTGCCTGCCGCTGTGACTTCTGTGAGCCACTAGATAGATGATGTTCCAAACGGTAGGGGTGGTATTTATTCATTCATGTCGATATTCCTTGTTTTTGGGGTGACTGCACCGCTTACCCTGATGTCGAACTAGATTTTAATATTGATACCACACACCCTGACCCCCGGCGATTTGTCAGTTTTATGACAGGGCCCCGTGGTTGTGCCGGCAATTTAAGACATCATGGCACCGGTGTCTTGTTATAAGCGACACAAAATACTTGGCCCGCTGGGGAAGATGAACATGAACATGAATATGAATACGAACATCAACATGAACAGTGACAGCAGGATGGTACTGCCGCCCCATATGTCAACCGCATTGTCCAAGCCGAGTCAAAGCAATCTATCCAGTCTCAAATCTCTCTGGGGCTTTTAACCCCATTGATGGACACCGGTATTTGTTCCTTCATCAGCTTCTCGTACGCTGTAATGGATATATTGCCGTCTCCGTAGCGGCTGCGAATCACATTGTTCCTCGATTATGCATTTAATATTGCTTAACCTTGCCCCCAATCGCAACGTATCATTCCCTCCATGGCACTGCCATCACTATCTACACGCTGAACCACAGAGGCAAAAGTCCCCAGTCTCACTCTTTGTGATTCCCATTTTTGCCTCCCTACCGCCTCTTGCTTCAATGTACGAAGTATGTGACTGCGATCTACTGGAGCTACGTCGAATGCGGTGTTACATATCAGCGTTCCCATTACGAGTTAAATGGACGCTCATTGCAGGGCCAAGTCATAACTGTTTGGTCACGGAAAATGCGATGCTAGAATGCGTTTTCACCATGTTTGAGTAACAGGGGGGTATCAAGACGATGAGGGCTGCGGGGGACCTTTGGTGGGGGTTTTCGGATGCCTCGTAGCTAACCCTGTGCTGGATGCCCAAACCATGGAGTTGGCTTTCGAGGATAAAACGGGGATGAGATGCGACCCCTTCGATTAAGTTGATAATTACATTTATTTACCTAACTATTACTACTTACATAGGTCTAGGCAAAGCATTGTTTTCAATCGATATATTTGCTAATGTCACCCTCAAAGCAGAGATTGAATTTAAATAAAAAAACTGCATTTGGCAAACGTTGCGTGCTGCTGACTGGTCCCAAAATGTTAACTAACTATCCGCAGATCTTGAACAAACTTTTTTGCTCAACCGCCTCTAGCGGAAGTTTCTTAAACTCAACTACACCCCCAAAGTCAAGGGAGCATACTTTTGGCATAGAAGTATATGCCCGTGAAATTTACTGATCATTATTGTGTCATTTTGAAACCATATCAGCATGCACTGCCGGGAGCCTCCGTTCTCTGGAGGCACTCTAACTACAAGCTTGTCAATGAAAAGGAAAATTTACATAAATCAAAAATGCACGCGCAAGGAGCCGTGCGATAAATATATAAGCCATATCCAAGCATTTATTCATAATCACTTGGATCTTTTATCTCCGATATAACTGCTTTGGTAGATAGGAACTTGCTATTTTTATGAGCACTGAGAACCATGAGGACGTCTTTCAAAATGTTGCTTAATTGCCTCATTTTGCTGTGGACGCTCCTTCAAACATCATTATGCGACCAATGGCCCTATAATCGGTACTATGGAAAGAAAACCAGCTCCGGCAAATTCGTGGCCGATAGTGCTCGTGCAGTGCAATCCAATCGTACCCAGAACCGTTTCATCCAATGGCTTCATGATGTTTCCATGACACAAGATAGCGGTGAAGTGCGTCGCATGTTCCTCAATAACACTATTCCTAGGAGTGCTGCCAATCTCAACGAAGTATTTGACCATCTCGAGCCGCCTCCTCTCGCGCGTCCCGAACCCGATGTCTCACATTTGCTTCCACCGATGATCCCTAACCTGCCGGCTATCGAAGCGGAGAAGCTCTTCGAAAAGTTGAACTACCCTCTTGATCCGAAGTGTACTGTCGATAAATCTAGCTGGTGGTATAGAACCGTTGATGGATCGTGTAACTGGTTGAAGAATGATGAGCTCAATGAGGGGCGGATAGGAATGGCAAAGGCAAGAGATTACGGCGACCATCATTACGACGACGGCATATCCAAGCCGCGTGAAGGACCTAATGCTCGAGCCGTCTCGAATGCCTTCTTTAAGAGAAACAAAACCATTTACTACGAGCATACTCCCTTGCTTATAGGGCTGATTGAGTTTGTCATGCATGACGTCACGTACAGCATGGACTCGCCTGATGAGTACGTCGAGGTTGACATGCCTCCGGATGAAGAGACTTTTGACAAAGATACAAAGTTTCGGGTGTTTCGTACCAGAGCCGTGCCCGGGACTGGTACCTCTGTGAAAAATCCTAGGGAGAATGTGAACATGGCGACTACTTGGCTAGATATTTCGAGTCTTTATGGATCTACCACGGACGTGGCGCGGGCGCTGCGATCATACAAGGGGGGAAAGCTGCTGACGCAGGAAGTGAAGGCCGGAAATATGTCTCGAGCTACTTCCTATCTTCCGTTCAATACTAGGAATATTACGATGAGGACAATTCCCGGGTTAGACCCGGCGACGTTATTTGCAGGAGGCGACCCTCGGACGAATGAAGACTGGCTGGTGTTAGCTGTCCATGTCCTATTGCTTCGAGAACATAACCGCCTCTGCGATATTTTGGTCAAGCAGCATCCGGAATATGTCGATCAGAATAATCCAGAACATACTGATGAGAAAATTTTCCAGACGGTCCGGTTGATCATGTCTGCCAAGTATGCACTCATTGCCAATTCCTACCAGATGGCTTACTGGAATGATAAGATGCCATGGCCTAGAGACGACGGTGAGTAAACCACGTAGCAGCTAGCTCACCGCGGCCTATCACACTATATTTAGAATGACAATTGTTTGAGCTAACTTCTTTTCTACCACCTTCGTGTGTGCTTTTTCGGTGGCACTAAAAAGGGTTCCCTCTTTACCGCCAAATGTATGGCAAAGACTTCATGCAGATCAACCCAATGAACACATATCCATGGCCACTTGTAACAAAAGCGGGAAAGCCAATGGTAGTTTCCGCTGAGATGGCCGTTGTGTATCGGTTCCATGAATTCATCATCAATACGTTTCCTATCAAGGATGCCAAAAACAATACCTTATGGGATCAGTCGGTCTTTGACACCGGATTCAATCCACAGGGCTTCCTCAATACCGGTCTGGAGAGTATCCTACGCGGCATGGTCAACTCTCATATTCCAAATTTCAAGAGTGGCGTGGATGAGTCGTTCCGATCTGCTTATCATTATCGAGCCGCGCCATTTGATGTTAGTACTTGGAGTATCATTCATGAACGAGAACAAGGGCTTCCTACGTACAACACATATTTCCGCGCATATAATAAACAAGGTGAGTAGTCGCTGCTCCGTGTATATTTTACTTTAACTCACATCGTTAAACTACTCTTTTATGCAGACCCCAAAGTTACTGTCAAAGTTCCAAAGACATTCGAAGAATTCACATCGGACCCGGAGAAGGTTAAAAAGTTGAAGAGCTTATACATAAAACCCGACGATGTCGACTTGGTAGTCGGTGTTCAGCTGGACGAGACGTTTTTCCCAGGCACCACTGTCCCAACATCTGCCCTTATCATCAGTCTGTTTAGTCTGTTCGGCATGGGCAATTCCGACAGGTTCTCAATTGGCTTTGCAGTGACCAGATGCTTACTTGTGGACCAGCCGTTTGATTGTCATCCCAGTAATGCTCTAGAGGAACTGCTGTGGAAACCAGAACCTAAACCGGACCTCCCAAATTTCCGCAAGCTAGATGACTTTTGGCTCAATGAGCTGGATTTCCCAGATCATGGCACGAATCTTCTTTGGAGATTGGTCGCGGAGAACACTGATATTAAATGTCTTCAGAGGGACCCTTTGTTTCCCGCTGACCCCAAGACCAACCCCGTCCTATGCAACCTTCCAGCAGATGCGTGGTGGATCATTGCATGGACCGCAGTGATATCCGCCCTTGAAATTGCAATAGTGTATACCAAGAATAACCAGAAGGCCGCTGCCACGGTGATGACGACCTTAGCCTTGAGTATGTTGAGATGGATGCAGACGAGATTCCACCGGAAGACGATAGAGATCCCCCCCGTTTACTACGGACAACCGATAGTTGGAGAAGCCCTTAGTTTTGGAAAGGATCCGAAAGGTCTTTTGCTTAAAGGGTTTGCAGAGTACGGTAGAACAGCATCCCGCTGTTTTGGAATAAAACTTGCATCGCTCGTCTATTTCGTCATTACTCGGCCGTCAGATCTACAGTGGATGGAAGCCGATAACGCCAAAGAAGAAATATTCAGCTTACACAAGTTCCTCGCAGCCATCAATTTCCCGCTGATCCTCCATAAGGATAACTTTGAATCAAGCCTCCATACCAAAATAATCCGCGAATACTTGACAAATCCGGATCTGATTTCTAAATTTGGGGCAACTATAATGCAAGCTTCCAATCGATTCATTAATACTTCTCTGCCACAGACTAAAACACAGTTGCCGCAGTTCGTGCCTACTCTCATGAAGTACATAACTACGGTTGTCGCGGCATGCGTGGTTGGAGAGGAAGTGTTCGACTTTCCAGACTTACTGCACTTATTCGCCGAATTCAACGACCAAGCAGTTAAAGCTATGGGATTCTCTGAGCTATTACCGTCACACTTGCAATTCTTTGCCAGTCGCCCGATTAACTCGATCTATGAGAAGGCTCGAAAGATTCTCATTCCCATCATTCGGAAGAGACGTGAAGAAGTGGGAACAGACGAATCTAGTGCAAAAAACATTACGTTGCTTGATCTATTCCTCAAGGAAGTGCCAGACGATCAAAGGGCCGCTGGTAAGAAGTTCTAACCCATCCCATCCCCCAAAAGTCGGAGAAAGAAAAAAAAGAAAGAAAAAAAGAACTAACCTTCCCTCCAACAAACACAGACATAATTGTGATAATCGTCTGGGGCGGTCTAACAAACCTACAAGCCACATTCACCTCCCTTGTCATGGATATTATCAACGACCCGACCACCGGGAAGACCCTAGCTAGTAGCTGTCCCTTTCTCCTACAAGCCAGACTGAACGTCTTCGACGACAGGTCTCATCCCGACCCAGTGAACGCGTGGACACCACTGCGCGCAGCGATGTTCGAATCCATCCGCCTTTCAGGGCCCATCACAGGCCCTGCCAGGCTCATTTTGAAAGATGTACTGCTCCCTTCATCCATACCACACAAATATTCTTCTTCTTCTTCTTCTTCTTCTCCTCCTTCCCAGGACACAGAGCCTGCGTCTGGGAATACCAAGCCACAGATACTACCTAAGAACCAAGTCGCGACGCTGTCAGCTTACTATACCCACCGATCACCATCCGTCTACGGACCTGAAGCAGACAAATGGGTCCCCAGCCGATTCCTGCGCTCGAACCCGGAAATCGGTAGTCCCAAGTATATCAGCTGGGGCTTGAAGGGCCCACATATGTGCCCCGGCCGCTGGTTTGCCCAGGAATGTATCTTGATTATGACCAAGTGTTTGTTGGGTAGGTATGATATTGTGCCGGATAAGTATCTTAGTGACGATCAGAAGTATATCTATACGTCTAGTAATGTTGTCAGGCGGGACCTTGGTGTGACCTTAACGCCAAGGTGGCAAAACTCCTGAATGGAAAGGGAGTTGACTGTTTGAAAAAGCTGGAGGAATGATATAAATACAATAATGGAGCTGCATCTTCGGGTTAATAATTATGACTGCTGTGGTAAGATGTGAGATAGCTAATTAATGAAGTGTAGTTCTAGTTAGATAAGAAAATAGTTGGAATATTGAAACATTTATGTGATAGCAGTAGAAAGCCAGTAACCACCTCCTACATAGATATCTAGGTGTTTAACATGTTAAATGGAGGCCTGGAAGCTGAACTGAAAATGCGAGGTAGTTTTCGATATATACCAAGGTGCTCCGGTGTCAAACTTCCAGGCCACCAAACATCACAACGATGCCAATAGTAGCAACAACCTTCGCTGGAAGATACCTAGAAGGCAAAAAAGTGTATATAGCTCTTCCCGTTGATAGACAAGGAAGGTTGGTCAAGGCAATATGGATTGATAACAACTGTTTTAACATAGTTTAGTGGGCATTCACATCAGTGACAGAGGAACAAGAGAGACAAGACTCTTCTCCTTTTTGCTTTTCTATATAGCGAACCATCATGCCAAAAACGTGATAACATTAAACAAGGTCATCCCATGTAACGTTAAATAAAATGCCGTTGTTTCAGCTGCCAGGAACAAGTCCTGGGCATGAAACGTCAAGCAAAAGCTTTGAAACTACCTAGGTTATTTATTATATAATCCGTAAGACAGCCAAGGATTCTTATATGCTCAAATGGCCAGACCGCTTGGCGGGGGAGTTCAAGCTTTGGCCCGGCCTGAGGGAAGAGATATGTGGCAAACTAAGACATTTATATGGACTGTCAGCTATCAGTGTCAATTGAACCACTGAGCTCATCCTGGAGGGAAATACTTCGAGGGGTGGAAAGGGGTAAAATAAGAGCTCGGGGGCTTCTGGATAAAAGCACCATGCCAATGATGCCACTACAGCTCTTTAGTGAAGTAGTTAATATGGGGCCGAAATGTTGTATATATCTTTTTCCCCCACTAAAACCCAGACTACTCGTGCCTTCGCTTCCCCCACCACCACCGTGGGTGGGTGCGCCTCACCACAACGCGATTATCACCACAACGCAACTTTTCTAAAATAGGTATCTTTTATATGAGAAATCATACAAAAGATACCTCTCAAGACATTTTTTAAAATTTACTCTATCTTCAACGCAACATCAGATATGAGTAAGATATTAATGATATAAGTATATTCTAATACAAAGAATATAATTATATACCACTTTTTTAAATAAAATTGAATCATTCTGCTCATTTTAGAAAATAGCTATATTTAAGTACTGAATCTACTAGTGATTTTCAATTTAACAGTAAAAGACTCTGATATATTTAAATTCTTTGATACTACTATATTCTCTACTCAAAAATATGCTCATATTCTTAATATCTTACTCATATCTGATGTTGTGTTGAAGATATTATTTTTTGACCTAGGTATCTTTTATATGGTGAGCTCATACAAAAGGTACAAGTTGCGTTGTGGTGATAATCGCGTTGTGGTGGGGCGCACCCACCCACGGTGGTGGTGGGGGAAGCGAAGGCACGAGTACACGTTAAACTACGCTTCTTGAAATCCGTAGTGAAGGGATCGACTTTAACAATCCTGATTTGAGTAAAAAAGAAACCCAGTCAATTGTGGGGATATGGGCAGTCAGTATGTTAGCAATACGGAGTACAGAAGCAAGGAATGGGAGACACGACGGACATGACGGAAGCTCGAGGGAGTTGTCTGCGTGGGATAAATTGCTTTGGCTTTCCACTCAACGAGGTTCTCAGTGGAGAATAAAAAGTCTTCTTCTTGTTAGTTGACGCAAGAATAATAATTGTATGCTTATTTTAAACTCAGAGGAAGAGGATCCACAATGGCTTGCGTGGCCAGGGACTACCCTAGTATACAGTAAGCACTCTAAGCCCTACTAAGTTGCGTTAAAGTGTGCGCTAAGAATAGGCCCTTCTTTAGTTAAAGATTTAACCAACTACAGCTAAGACGGCGCCCTGAAACATCCGAAACCTTAACTAACAAGCCTGGAACATTTGCGCCTAATCGTTGTTGGTTTCTTAGCACTGCCGGATTTTTTGCATTTTTATTTAAGCTTCAATAACAAAAGGGAGCCTCGATTTTTTAACTTCTCTTTTTATATATTCTTTTTTTGGCTCTCAATTTTCCTACATCAATACTACGTACTCTCGTTTCATTTCCTTCTTCTTCTCTGTATTCTGTATGACTCTCACTTACAGCCTTTATTATTATTATTATTATTATTATCATTATCATTACGCCAGTTTCCTTTAAAAGCGCCGGTCTTTACCACTAAATTTTGGCTGCAACTTAAGAGCCTTTGCTCCGTAAGGTTGCTTCGCTATCACTGGATCTCTCTCTTCGTGCTCTTTTATGCCCATGCAACTTGAACTGGGGATATTTCATGCCTATCAGTGATCACAGTCGATCTCGAACCCAAACCGCAGATCAGCTTCTTCCCCGCCTCTCATAGTCCACCATATTGTCGCACTCGCGTGTTTTAGTGTTTGTGCCGTTTGAAATCTATTCCGACCGTAGTTAACTACCCCTGCAATTTTCTTTTCTTTTGGCTTGGAACACATGAAGGATCGGCCAGGCATTGGGCAAAAACGTTTCTCCCGTGACAGGTTCCAGCGATTGGGGAAGGGCAGCCAAGAAAATAATACTACTATGAATTCCAAAGATGCCACCGTCAACATCCCTTTGACCAATGTTCCCAGTCGAGGCCAGACCGGTGCCCGAAAAGTCGACTCGAATGGTTCCTCTTCCTCCTATGTCCCGCCCACAGACTTACCACCTGCAGAGAACAATAACGACAACGAGAAAAACGGAATATTCCTTCATAGGAAAGGCGGACGCAGGATGCTCTCATCCCAAGGGAAACAGCTCGAGGCCGCCGAGGATGGAACCCTCACTCGCATGGGAAAGTTCTACAATGCGATCCTGAACTTCTCTGTCATCACTCGGTACTTTATCTACGTTTCGCCCCTGGCGCTGCTCATTGCCATCCCCATTATCGTCGGGGCTACAGTTGCTCAAACCGCAGAAATTGGGGGTGTTCGTATTGTATGGTTTTTCACGTGGGTGGAGATTGTCTGGTTGAGTTTGTGGGTGTCGAAGATTGTAGCGCACTACATCCCCTTTGTGTTTCAATTCCTGTGTGGCATTATAAGTTCAGGGACGAGAAAGTATGCTCTGCTCTTGAAAGCTTTGGAGATCCCACTTTCTCTCATTGGTTGGTCTGTGACCTCCCTTGCTACTTTTATTCCGGTATGTCTCCGACTTGTCGACCTTATCATAGTTTGGGGTAGGGATAAATCCATGGATAATATACTGACTGTAACAGCTGATGACACGAAACCCCAACACACTAGCTACCGGCAACACAGGAATCCAGCATTGGCAAAATGTGGTCAAGAATATTCTGTTTGCCGCATTTATCTCGACTTTGATTCTAGCTGTTGAGAAGGTTCTGATCCAATTAATATCTATCAGCTACCACCGGAGACAGTTCGACGCCAGGATCAAAGAGTCCAAGCATAACATTGCTCTCCTGGCTATGCTTTACGAGGCGTCACGGACTCTTTTTCCCGAATATTGTGAGGAGTTTGAAGATGAAGACTACGTAATCAATGATTCTATTGTTGGTGTTGTGAAGTTTACCCGTGGTCACAAGCGGGTCGGGTCTGCTTCGCCGATGCGTTTGATTCATGGCGTAGGACGGGTCGGGGACAAGCTTACAGCTGCGTTCGGCAATGTTGCTCAAGAGATTACTGGGAAACAGGTCTTCAATCCAACTTCTGCCCATTCGATTGTTACCCTGGCCCTCGAAAAACGCAAGTCGTCTGAAGCACTTGCACGACGCCTGTGGATGTCCTTTGTTCTTCAGGGACGAGAGAACCTTTACCTGGATGATGTTATCGAGGTTCTGGGTGCCGGGCGTGGGGAAGAGGCGAAAGAATGTTTTGCCATGCTAGATCTCGATGGCAACGGCGATGTCAGCCTTGAGGAGATGATACTTACCGTCACCGAGATTGGCAGGGTAAAGAAATCGATCAACAACAGCATGCATGATGTCGATCAGGCAATTCATGTCCTCGACAACCTTCTGTGTGCTGTTGTCTTCATTATGGTGGTTCTGGTTTTCAGTATGTTGCTCGCAGACGCAGACCTTGCACTAGTAAATACGTGATGGAGCTAACATTTTGTGTATAGTTGCTTTTCTCAATACCGGATTCGGAACCACGCTCGCGGCGGGCGCAACTGCTCTTCTCTCTTTATCCTTCGTCTTTGCCACAACCGCCCAGGAGGTTCTCGGCAGCACGATTTTTCTCTTCGTAAAGCACGCAATGGACGTGGGAGATAGAGTCGATATTGGAGACCGTCAACTAATTGTAGAACGGATATCTCTCCTCTACACCGTTTTCAGGGGCGTTCGAGACCACAAGACCATTCAAGCGCCAAACATAGTCTTAAACACACAGTGGATTGAGAATATCACTCGTTCAAGGGCCATGCGCGAGCAGATCACGCTCACGGTGGATTTTGGTACCTCATTCGCAGATATCCAGCTGCTGAAGACTGAGATGCAGAAATTCGTCCGTGATAAGGAAAACTGCCGGGATTTCCAGCCAGATGTTGACATTGAAGTAATCGGTCTTGGCGATATGGACAAACTCGAGCTCAAAATTGAAATCCGACATAAATCCAACTGGTCCAATGAGACTGTCCGGGCTGCCCGTCGGTCGAAATTCATGTGCGCATTGGTCATTGCCATTCGCAAAGTTCCCATCTATGGACCCGGTGGTGGAGATGCAGTGCTGGGCGACGTTACAAGGCCGTCATATTCCGTCGCGATATCCCACGAACAGGCCCAGGCAAGCAAAGAGGAGTGGAGTAAGGGCAAAGAAGGGAAACGCATGGTTCCCACAGGCGAGATGGATGAATATTTCGAAAGTACCAACGACAAGGATGATTCCGAAGGCAGATCCACTGCGGTTGAAGGCAGGTCACCGAGTGGCACACCCGTTTACCGTGGTGCCTCAAGCCGATCCCCTCCTACAAAGGACAAGGAATCTTCTTTCGTCCAAGCACTGCATTCCCGACCACCAGCCATGGACCAAGCACGCGTTGATGAATCTGATATTCTCCGCAAAAGCGACACCCCTTCTTCTAACAACAACTCTGGAGTAGGCGCAGGCGAGACTGGCAGTAGACCTTTCAAGCCGTCTAACAGTGACGGGCTCCCACCCCACCGAGAACCATCTACAGGACGCCGAACGGGGCTTCCAACTACTAGATTTGTATCGCCCAATACACCCATCGATGAATCTGTACCCACCACCTATGCAATGCCTACACAATCAGCACCAGCTCCATCAACCCTAGCGCAACACCAACAACTACCAGCAACAACCTTCACACCAGACTACTACGAACTCGCCGAACGAGACCCCTCTGTCCCCGCTCGCGAAAACTCCTATTACCCATCTTCCAATACCAATAATCCATATGCACCACGCCCATCACCGTCTCCTTCAGCGTCTCAGATGCCGCTGCAACCAGCTGCTGCGTATGGTAGTGCTGGTAATTTACCTATGAGTTCAGGGGCGGGATCGATACAGCAAGCAGCGCCGCCGAGAGGACCCGTGCCGGGCGGGAATGCGTTTGCACCGCAGAGCCAATTTCAACAGCAGTATCAGGAACAGCCACAGCCGCCGAGGAGATGATTCATGAAAATGGAAATGGACAAAAAAATAAAAAATAAACAGGGGGGGTTCTATTAGGAGGTGGAATGTTTTGTGCTATTTTTTTTCGCTCCATGTCCTGCCATGTCCCTCTTATTTCTCTTTTTCTCTTTTTCTCTTTTCCTCTTTTTCTTTTTGGTGCGTCAGAATCAGAATTTATGCGTTATATATATTTTGAATTTGCATAAAAGGATAAATAAAGGTCATGGGAAGGGGTCCTTTGTTTTTAGGGATGTACTGTACATACAAAATAATAGAAAATCGGGTTGGGTCGGTAGCGGAATAATTAAAAAGAATGGGGGGATCTATGGTCAGGTGGGTTACTGATCGCATCACCATTTAGGCTCTTTATGTATTTATTTGGGCTTGCATGTTGTGTTTTCCTCTTGCTTCTCTTTTCCCTTTCTTCTTTGACATGATATAGATATGGGGTATTTCCTTTTTTGATGAATCTAGTCAATGGACAGAAATAAAGTTTCCACTCATATAATGCCCAAATTCAGTCATTCCAAATATCCCTTGAATTATTCTATCACATAAATGTATGTACACAGAGATACCTGTATACCTATCTATCTATCGTACAAACCATCGTTTGGAAAAGGAAAAGAGAAGAGAAGGGGATCAAGAGTAGACCAGACACACGCACAAGCCAAGCGAGATGGATAAGCAAACAAACATAGGAAATAGCAATGACACGGTGTATTTCGGTGTAGGGGATATCAGGAAACTCGGTTTGCGGAAATTGACAGCTTGGCGCGTGTTGATCGATTTGCTTCTTCGTGGTCCTCAGGAGGCATGGGATGGAAGACAGAAAGGGGTTTGTCACGATGACTGACGTGGTGGATGCAAGTTTGAGTGGCCGGGAGAAAGCACACGGATTGCTTGATGGAGATTGGAGCAAGCTGTGATCTCATTGGGGATCGATATTGCTCCATTGGACGAACAGAGTCGAATGTTGCCGGTTGGATTCCAGACTCGTCCCACTGGAAGTGGAAGAAATCCATCGGACGCCTCAATGAACGGGTCCTCCCCCCCTTCGGCCTCCCCTATTTCCCTGTATACAACTGGTATCCGCCCAACTTCAATAGGCCCATATGCATACACGCATATATTACATGAAATCACGTCGCATATCTCACTTCGTCTCCTTCCAGGGATACGATACTGGGTCATCCTTTCTAAGCCAAATCTTCGTCCGACGCTTTGTTGTCACATGTTCCACAAACGCCTCACGGGTGTATTTGGCTCTAAACTTGCGGATCCAGCGGGGGTCCCAGAGCTCGCTAGCCACGCCAAGATCTTTACAGCAGCGCATCATGGCGTTGGATTTGCAGCCCTCTGTTGCGGTGGGGATGCCGTCGGGGGAGAAATAGTCTTGTTCGCCGCGCGCGACGGAGACGAGGCTGTTGAAATTCGTTAGTTTATATTATACATCATAGAACAATACTTGGCAAGGGATATAGAAGATGAAAGGGTCTACAAACCGGCCATGCGCAACAAGCGCGTACTCCCTCGTCACCGTCTTGGCTGTGACAATGCTCTCACTCCGCGGTGCAAGCCCCCAGCCGCCCGGCCCAAACGCTTTATTCAGTATGCGCCGATATTTAATCTCGGGAAGATAGACGATGCCATCGGGCTTTATCTCGACGTCATCTGGATTTACCTCTTGGAGGAGGATTGCGGCTGCTTCTTTCGAGAAGGGCTGGGCGCTGAGACCGTGGAAGGAGCGTGTCCAATCGACGTGGTCTTTGCTGTTGTTGCTGTTATTGTTGGTGCCTTCTGCGAGGTCTAGCTCTGTGGGTTTATCATCTAGACCGGTCTTACTGAGGTTTTGGATGGTGGTCGTGCTTGGAGTGGGTTTTGAGGGAGCGGTATTGGAGTTGGAGTTGGAGGAAGAGGGGGCGGAGGGAGGCGAAGAAGCGGGCGGTGTTGCAGGAGTAGGAGTAGCGGTAGATGTAGAGGTAGAGGTAGGGGTAGAGGATTTAGACGCTGTAGAAGGTTTAGACGCTGTAGAGGGTTTAGAAGCTGTAGAGGGTTTAGAAGCTGTAGAGGGTTTATACGCTGCAGACGCTTTGGAAGCTATGGTTTGCGACTGGCGATACGTGGATGAGCTGGTGATGGAGCGGAAAGTTATATAGGACTGTTGAGCCCTGGAAGAGACGGAGAGACCTGTTTTTCGAGATGGATGGAGCAACTCTGCAGTCCAATTGACCGTGCGGAGTGCACGAGATGCCATTATACAAGATGATCTGGCTGAGGGTAAATACCTGGTTGTGGTGTTGAAAGCTGCGATGTTTATCTCTTTAATTTGTTGCGGATGTTTTTGTTTCTGAAGGTTGAAAGTCAGATCCCGTGACATGGATATTTATTTAAATAGATATCAATGAGAAAAAGACAAAAAACAGCATATAAATGGTAATATACATAAATAAATAGATAATACACAGAGCGGGGGATTTATTTTATACACTCGCAGTAGAATTACAGCGTCATTTTCTCTCTAAGAGTTCTTTGACTCCGTTCGCTGCTCATTGCCGTAACGTTTCCAACACTCGCGGAATGCCTCCATCTGTAGAGATACAAAGAGGCCTGAGTCAGTATATATATATCCTTCTACTAATAAATATGCATGTCTTAATGAGCTACAGTAGATTGTGATGGGGCATAAGCTGGGGTGGATATTTACTCAGGCGGGATTGAGACGCCGCAATGCCACAGGACGAATCTTTAAATATCAAACCGACGACAAACTTTGACTTACTTCTTTTTTGCACTCTCGCCAGTCTCTCTTCTCATAGTAGCAATCGTTCATCTTCAGCTGCTCCGCTATTATCCCCAATGGCTTGTCGTTAGAATCTCCTTTCCCGTCCTTAAAAGGGTAGTCATCTTACCTGCGCATCCGGTGCTGAAGATTCGCTTGTCCCTGCACCAAAAAGCGTAAGCCCACCAGCCAAACCGGAGACCTCGTTCCCTAGCCTAAGGAGAGAGAGAGAGAAAGGAGGGCTCATACCAGTCATCAGGTTCATCGTCGTCCACAGTCTGCGTTACTGGCGGGTTGTTCTCTGTTTTGGACATTGCGAGGAAGTTCTTTATCTGTGGTTGGAGAGAAAGTTATTGTTGAGGTTCTTGGGACGGAGATATTTAAGAGACATCATATCATAGAAAATATTCCCCCCGCCGCGCAGAGGAACCGGTTATTTAACTACAAAATGACCACCACCAACCCCGTCCTCCTCTCCAAAAGGCTGAACGTGCTGGTCTACTCCGGTGCGCAAACTTACTCTGATTGGAAAACCAATATTCTGACCCCCGCTGCGCCAGGAAATGGAACTACCGTCGACGCGGTCCGCCACTGTCTCTACTCTCTCCGCCGGCTCCTGGCTGCTAACTATGCCGTGATCCCCGTCACGGGTGAGATGATCGTCAACGAGCCTTGGACTGCTTCCTGCGCGCTGCTAGTAATGCCTGGTGGTGCGGATCTGCCGTACTGCCGGACTCTGAACGGAGAAGGGAACAGGAGAATTGGCCAATTCGTCCAGCGGGGTGGGGCATACCTGGGATTTTGTGCGGGGGGTTATTATGCCAGCAAACGATGTGAGTTCGAGGTCGGAAACAATAAATTGGAGGTTATTGGTGAGAGGGAGCTGGCCTTCTTTCCCGGAATATGTCGCGGATGCGCTTTTCCCGGGTTTGTTTACGATAGTGAAGATGGTGCTCGAGCGGTTGAACTGAAGGTATCCAAGTCTACGCTGGCGTTTGGATCCGTGCCGGAAGTTTTCAAGGCCTATTATAATGGCGGAGGTGTCTTTGTTGATGCGCCTAAATATGCGGACCAAGGCGTAGAGGTTCTCGCGAGTTACACAGAAGATCTCAGTGTGGATTCCGGAGACGGCTCGGCTGCCGTAATTTATTGTAAGGTGGGCGAGGGGGCAGCAATTCTAACTGGGGCCCATCCAGAGTTTGTATTTCCCACAAAGCCGATTGATAGCTGGGAACTGACGAAGCCCAGATTTGCTGCCTCCAATCTCGACAGAAATGCAAATGGCCCTGAATATCATAAAGTCGTCGAGGCTTTGGCTGCAGACGATGAATCGAGGGTGGATTTCTTGAAGGCTTGTCTGACGAAACTGGGCCTTCAGGTTAACCAAGACTCATCCACCGTGCCGTCGCTATCTCGACTGCATCTTTCCTCTATGGGTCCTCAGGGGGGTGTTGGGCTACTCTCTGCCCTTCGAGATATCATTACCGTGACTGGTGGAGAGGAGTATATCAAAGACGATGTTGACACTTTTCATCTCGAGAAACCATCATCCATGGGGATGAGAGATGTAGCTGAATCTCTGCCTGAGACTACTGAAACGAAAACTGATCAAGGAGGTGATTCTGACAAAATTGTCGATTATAATTCTGTTATTAAAGAAGTAGTGGTTCATCACGACATTCCGTCGTCCAAAGCTACTCCTTGTTTCAACCACCACGCATTCTACGGAAATCTTAAAGAGTATCGCGCACAGTCGAAAGAATATATTCATGAATTTGGCTCAAGTCTGTTGTATGGAGAGGTTGTCACTAGCACCAGTACCCTCCTAGAGAAGTATGAATTCGACCCCCCCCCCCCCCCCCCCTAAATATTCGCTCTTCTTCTACGCGAATGCCCAATTCTTATTCAAACTACAGGAACACGCAACTACTACGAAGGCTCCCGCATGGATTCGTGGCTACTGCCACGGTCCAAGTGGCTGGACGAGGCCGCGGATCCAACGTCTGGGTATCTCCGTCCGGTCAACTAATGTTTTCAACCGTCATAAAGCACCCAGTCGAAAACATGGCTCGTGCCCCCGTGGTATTCATACAATATATCGCCGCCATTGCCATCGCCCAGGGCATCAAAAGCTATGATAAAGGATACGAAAATATGCCAATAAAGCTCAAGTGGCCGAACGATATCTGTAACACCCCCCC
>PDND01000273.1:7753-32757 GCA_002572855.1 [Emmonsia] crescens
TTTTTTTTTTTTTTTTTTTTTAATAAATGCGGGTTGTTTTACTTTTTATGATGCTTATAAAAAAGGGGAGAAAAGGGGTATGCTTTTTTGTGTTGGTGTGTTGGCGGCCTTTTCTTCTTTGTTATTGACTTTGTTTTCAAAATTCCCGTCAGTTTGTATATGATGATGGATGGGATGAATGGGTCCATGAAATGGGGAGTTGAGTCATGACATTGATGAGGTTTCTTTTGTTCTTTTCTTCTCTTTTTGATCTGTTCTGTTTGTTGTTATCTGTGTCAGGTTACACCTACACAGCTAGTTACCTCTTTGGTATATAATCTATCAGTCAACCCCACGGGTTGCAACGATAGAGGATGTACGTATGTACGTATGTATGTGTATAATTGATATGATGTCTATTTGAGTTATTATCCCTGAGTTTTGAATTGAGGATTATTGAAAATTATATTGTCATGATCTCCCAAAAGATAAGGGAAAATGGGAACGAGTAACAAAGGGCGGTAAAAAATGATCATAATTTTTTTCTTAATAATTTTTTTAATAATCATTCCTCCCTCTTTTCAGAACCCCCCCGCCCCCCCAATCATTCTTTAAAATCTCAGATCCCAGCCGGCTAACTCAAAAACTCACTCCCTCTTCTTCCCCTTTAAAACTCGTCTATCATCCCCGCTCCCAAGCCCGCCCTTCTTTACCACAGATCTCAAGCTCTCAAACACCCACAGAAACCCAAAAATAACAACGATCAAAGTCACCATCCCAATACTATGCACATCTTCAAGAAGACCCCCACCTCCACCACCAATTCTCAAAACCGGCACCTGAATCTTCTCAACCATCATAACTCTCTCTCTATCCGCATTCGCATCCGCATCCACATTTGTTACAGACGTAGACACGTTAGGATGCAAATGATAAAATAGCGTCCCAGGCGAAAACAACCCATCCCATCCCAATCCTACCCTGTCAAACGGATTAATGCCCACCTTCTTCCCCCCCGCCTCTTCTTCGTCTTCAGCAGCACATGCCCAGAAGACGACGGGCCACGGGACGCTGATATTTCTGTAGCCGCTGGGGGACGGGGGAAGGTAACGTAGGTGTAGTGGGATGGTTATTTGCCAGTTGTCGTTATCATCGTTTACGCTTTTCTCCTTATGTGATGATGATGATGACGATGATTGTAGCGAAGGCGTAGCGAGCTCAAGAAGAAAACTTGACCCCCACCGATCCGTTACCCAGTCTGGATCTTCGAGGTCTGTTTCTCCCGCGATGGCGCGGAGGGAGACGAGGTTGTGAGATTGGAGGAAGAGGGGGTCCGTGGTGGATAGTTGGTATTTATCGGCGAAGAGGGAGGAGGGTAGCGTTAGGTAGGTGTGCAAAGCGCATGTGGTGTCTGGGGGCGCACGCGCGGGTGCGGCGGTGATGGAGGAGCGAGGGATTGAGAGATGGAGGGTTGGGTGGAGGCCCGTCGGATGTGGGAAGGTGATGGTGTATTTTGAGGAATGGGGGAAGGGGTGATGGCGGGATGGGAAGGAAAAGAGGGTTGGTTCTGGTTACGGGTTACCCATTAGGTCAGTAAGAAAAGGGGCCGGAGGTGAGAGGGTGAAGCGTACGTAGTTTCTTATCCTCGCCCACGACAGCCAGGAACCCGCCCATGGAGAGTTCTTCGGGTTGCCTTGCGCGTTCCATTGCTAATATCCCCACTTCTACTTTATCTGTGCCTTTCTCGTGTTTGCGTATTGTTTCTGTCCATCCATCTTTCTGTGGAGATTTGGACCAGTAGCCAGTCGCCGTAAGGGTGTGCGAGATGTTGTCAAAGTCGATATCCAAAGAATCTGCGGAAAGAAGCGAGGTTACTTGCGATTGGCAGCTGTTTATATCTTTATATCCTTGCTGCGGGCAGATCTTCTGCTGGATGTATGTGACGAACTCGTCAAGGGAGGGGAGTAGCTGGTGGAATTGGAGAGGGGGATTTGTGATAAATTTTCGAGATTGTATTGGCGGCGATATAAACGATGTCTAGTATTCACAATTGATCAGATAACAGCATTCTTATGACTCGTGCAATAGCGGGCGGGAAATGTTTTACCTCTGGAAGATAGCATTTCAACTTATCGTCGAATACCTTGCGCAGTAGCGGGCACAGGAGCGTACTGATGGGGTTTAATTCAATATATAAGCATGTATGCCACCATTCAAACGCCTTAATAGGTTCAGGTTCATCAATGGCCACGGAGTTCAAACATACGCTGGACGACCCTGGTCAGCTGGCGTGTAAAAAACGTGCAGGCCAGGCGATACTCTGCTTGTGAACGGTGGGACGGCATCGTATACATATTGCGACGACCAGCGGATATGTAGTTCCTGACATTGCTTCAGGACTTGCCAAAGCTATAGTAGAAAACAGGTTAGTTAATTATAAGTAACATATTCTTTATGTTAAAAACAAAGCTACTGCGGTTCTTTCGCCCTAGCAATGGCAATATTGCGGGAAGGGGTTTCATTTTCAAGCTTACTTCCTGGGGAAGCTCATTAAAGGCGAATGTAGCTCTCTCCTGGCGAGCTGCTTGTAGGGATTGGATAGATAGCGAGTCATCATTCACGGCGATTTGCTCCGGGTCAAATTTACCCTCAGCAGCATGAACGAAGGTGATTCTTTTTCTCATTTTTGATGATTGAAGGGGCTATTTTGAGAGTTTGATATCTGGTTGTTGTATGTGTATGTTGGAGCTGAGAGAAGTTGAGGTTCCAAGGTTGAAGGTTGCTGTCCCAATTAGGAATGGCGCCCGCTAATTATGTTAGTTATATCAATTCCCTCCCATCATTACTATGTACTAGTAGATTGAAGCAATGATGCAAATATTTATAACAAGGCAACATCTTGAAATTTTACTAAGATTTAGTTACAGAAAGCGCTCATTTATTTCACAGCAGTTGTTCAAGCAAAAAGGGGAAGAAACAAAAATGTACGAATTTACATTGAATCAAACAGAAATTTGTGATAATTTTTGTAAAAGGTGAAAATAATAACAATTGGGAGAAGACAGGGAAAAGGAGGGAAAGCGGAGATGATAAAGGATAGAAAGGTTGATCGAATTCGAAAATATCCCCCGCCATATGCAAACTCCATTCAGTCAATATTAATAGAGGAAAGAAAACCCAAAAAGAAGAACGCCAAATGCTTCCATCCATGCCTCATTGTCTCCAAAAAAAGTCAGCTCATTATCTCCAAAATATAAAGCCACAAACCTCTACATCCCAAGACCAAGAAAATGGGGAGCGAGTAGAGAGATCCGAGGCAAATCATAGAATTTCCTTCAGCTTCGATTTCTGCGCCGGCGTCAACGTTGTCGGGAACCTAACCTGGACCTTCACAATCAGGTCTCCTCGTTGGCCGGGGAATTTGGATTTAGGCATGCCTAGCGATGGGAATTTCTCCTCAAAGCCTGGTTGTGTCGGGCCTGCCCCGGATACTCGAAGCTGTTTGCCGTCGATGGTGGTGACCGTGCGGTTCCATCCCGTGAGAGCTTCTTTGAGGGGTATTTCGATAGTTGTGATGAGATCGTCCCCGTCGCGCTTGAAGGTTGGGTGGTCTTTCTGTTGGGTGGGCATGTGTTAGTGAACAACTGGCCTGTACCATAGATATACATCCATTTGACAGCATAAAGACAAACAACGGAAATAAAAATATCAATCAAAGACTTACCTCAGTAATGATAAAGTGAAGGTCCTGTGTGCCCCCTTCCTCCTGATCCCCTACCCCGGCATATTTAATCTTACTCCCCGCCTTCAACCCAGGCTTGACATCAAACTCCAGAATTTTATCCTCCACGCTTCTCTTCCCCGTCCTCTCATCAAAAGTCTTCCTCTTAATCTTCATCCGCTTATGCACCCCCGTAAACAATTCCTCCAACGTAAGCAGCAGCGGCCGTTCCACCGTCGTAACCTCCGGCGTCGGCGCCCTCCGCTGCGCCCCATTCGCACCGCCTTTACGCCTTGGCCCAGCTCCCCTAGCACCACCTAAACCACCCAAGATCGAAAACACGTCGTCGTCGTCCATCCCCGCACCTCCAGAGCGGGCAAAGTTCGAGAAGATATCCTCTGGGTTGCTGAAGTGGAATCCACCGGCGCCGCCGCCTGTGGAGAAGTGGAATGTCCGCGCACCACCGCCGCCGGGCATGCCTCCAAAGGTCGAGAAACCACCGGGCATCCCACCAGCACCGAAGGGCATGCCTCCCGGTCCACCACCACCACCGGCACCGGGGGGAGGCTCTGCTGTACCCCCGCGCAGCAGGAATTCAAGGCCATATTGGTCGTAAACTTTTCGTTTTTCAGGGTCGGATAGGACTTCGTACGCTTGGGATACCTCTATATGATGTGAACTTCTCAGCCATCTTTGTTGTTGTTTTTCTCCACTTCAATAAATCTTTTCGCCGAGGACTTGGGTCGCCTTTTTTTTATTTTTATAAAAAGAATTTACCTTTGAATTTCTCAACGGCATCTGGGTTATTCTTATTCTTATCTGGATGGAACTTCAGTGCTGCTTTCCTATGGTTGTGCTTGAGAGTCAGCAGAAGCCGCCTCGTAGAAGATATCGAAAGATAAACAAAAACGAATAAACCAAATAAAATATAGTAAACTCCGAGGAAAAACCCCATATGTAACAGGTTAAAGAATTTCGGAGAAAGAACATACTTATAGGCCTTTTTTATCTCATCCTGAGAAGCGGTTGGTGGGATACTCAGTGCGTCGTATAGCTTCGTTTCCGCAACCATGTTTTAAACCGAGTAACTGATATATAGAGGAAGGGAAGAGTGCCGTCTATGCAGAAGAGGAGGCGAGAGCGGATGTATTAATGTATAGAATAGAAGGACCGGGTTGGGAGATGAATGGATCGAAGGACACTGGTCGAGGGCTGTTTTTATAGGGTGTCAGCAGGTTGGCCTTTCTGGAATTATATGCAAGTATGCGTGTTATGTGCGTATATATAGAATAGGACTGGCTCCCAGTGGAAGTTCCAAGAGCCGAGAGGCAAATGAAAGAGAAAGTGGGATGTTACCTTATATCCTTACACCGCTACGCTATCGAGTCAGTGCTGGGAATTGGGAAGGGAAGAAAGAGAGAGGCGAAGAAGTAGGAGGGGATGTGTGAATGTATCAAACAAACACAGATATGATCATGTGTAAACGATGTGTAAAAGAATGGCTGTTATTATTATTGTATTCTGCAGTGGTGAAGGTAGGTAGTTCTGTCTCTTCGTCGTGGTTGTTTGATTCTGACTGTGGTTGAAGTTGTAGCTGTAGTTGATGGAATTGGGCCAAGTCATTGGAAGTAGTAATAATAAGTGACGTTTTCTCGTTCTCTTGTATGCCGGGCCTGTTGTCCCGCTTTTGCCTTGTTCTCCACCAAGTAATTACTCTCCCAGACCATTAACTACCACCAGGCCAAGTCTTGGATAAAGCAAAAAAAGCAAATCGGTTGCATCATGGACAACTCAATTCGATGGAAGCTTCGAGAAGGTTCTATCTATGTAGATGAAAGACCGAGCTGGGGTTTAGATAGGTCTGCAGTCATTGTTAGCTAATTGCCTCTTTGGGTCTTAAAGGATGTTTTTAGGTCTTTTATACGAAAGGCACTTGTATAATAATAAAGGATATTCTAATAGTTGACATTTCGCTGTTCATTGTACTTTGTCTTTGTATCTCATTCTGTCGCTTTCTGCAGCTAAAGCTCAGGCGGGGTTGATCCAGCCCTAATCAGAAGCCCTAATTGGCCCGATTTGGAGGGCTTCGTAGGCCCCTGTTATCTTCAACAGCGGGAGATATGGAATATAAAATATTAATTGTCTCGATGATATACCTAGTACTTCATATGATTACTTGGTGCCTTCGTAATGGCCAATTCATTGTATCTGGTGTGTCTACTTTCAATACTCCTCACTTCGTAGCTATCGATACCACATCCTCATCCGCAACTACATGCCCCAACCCCACCCGCTGCGGAACATGTCGTGCACTAGCCCCCCAAACCAACGCGTACTTAAAATTATCCTTCAGTGTTCTATGAATCTGATCGCACACATCTTCAATCGTAGAGTTATTGCGCACAATCAATGCCTCTGAAAAATCAGGATCGATTCCCTTCCTGTTATATTTATCATGATAAGTATTATAAGAGCCACATATATGGGTAAAAAGAAAACTTACCGTTTGGTATACACCCGCATAAGCTGCAACTCCTTCCAGCACCTCTCAACCACATCTTCAATGCCCAGGTCCAGCTCACAGCTCATGACGCACGTGTTGGGCTCCCGCGCAAGTTTGTCGAGGAAATCCAGGCTGACACTGTCTATTTTGTTATAGACGTAGAGGCTGATGCGCGAAGAAAAATCTGTTAGTTTGACAGATGGTACGGTTGCAAAGAAAAGTACGCGAATAAATATATACCATTTAATATATTTCCTATGTTCTTTCATAATCACATCGATAAAGTCATCAACCGTAGCTAAGCGAGACATTTGTTAGTTTCCATTGCCCTTGGAACAGAATAGAGCAGAAAAACAGTTCCGTAATTTGACAAAGCGTACCATTTTCATCTCGGACTAGAACTTCGCAGTTCAAAATCTTGTAGTCTCGTAAAATATTGTAGAGCATTTTCTCATCCAGATTTTTGGGCGGCGTCTGAAATGTGATTTTCATCCCCCCTGCCTTTTTCGCTTTCAGGTAAATATTCCTGCCAACATATAATGTATATAAACACAGATTAGCATAGATTTGAAGAAAATAAAAGTAGGGGCTCCGCGTTTAAAAGTAATTATAACTCACGGAGGTTCCCGATTTAATCGGATCCCAACTGCCTCTAATTCAGCTTCCAGTAGCGCTCGCTGCTCGGCACGTTTCGTAGCATCAAGAATCATCAATATTAGATCGCTAGTCTGGGAGTCGAAGTTTTTGTTAGATACGCGAAGTTAACATACTCAAGAAAGAACGAGAAAAAAGTTCAAAGAAAACACCAGAGACACAATGCATACCTTAGCAGCAGAAATAACCTGCCTCCCTCTCCCCTTGCCCTCAGAAGCACCTTCGATAATACCAGGAAGGTCAAGGATCTGGATTTCAGCACCACCATACTCCAAAACTCCAGGTATCGCCGTGAGCGTAGTGAAAGAGTATGCTGCAACCTCACTCTTCGTCTTCGTAATCTTTGATAAAAACGTCGACTTGCCCACGGATGGGAATCCCACCAGGGCTATTCGCGCATCGCCGCTTTTGCTCACATCGAATCCTGAGCCGCCGCCAGATCCTGCTCCTCCGGTAGGCTCAAGAAGCTGCGCCCGTAATCGTGCGAGTTTTCTGGGAGGTGAAGTTAGTTATATATATATATATATCTGTAAGTCGTGGCCAAGTTGTTCTGAGGTCTTTTGCTGTGTATGAAAGGCAGCTTGTGCAGACCAAGCTGTCCTCCAGTCTCCAGGGTAGGAGATATGCACCATCATGAGCCGCTGTTAAATAGACAGCCTCGATGCTTGTTTCCCAGGGCAAAATGCATGGGTTGGGTATTTTATTACAAAAGGAGGTTTTCGCATAGAGTAGAACAGCCCACTTTGCATTAAAACCAATTTGAGGGAAAGATATAGCATCCCGCACGCAGAACATACCCTTTAAGAAGACCTAGATGATACTCTGAAAACAATTGTGATATTAATACACTGCTACTTGCAGGTCATTAAATTGAATTTTTCCACGAACCCGTTGCCTTATTCTCTGTTCACAAAAAAGTCAGCCACGATCTCATTTAGAAGGAGAAGAGAGCTCACTCTGCGTCCTGCGCATTTCCTCCTCGATCCTATATAATAGAAACACCCGCCATGTTAGACACGGTCATGGAGTCCAGATTTGGGGGTTGCGGATTTATTAGTGCTCCCTCACTCTTTGATTTTCTCCGTGATATTCACCATTTTGGCAGATGAGCACCCCTGTTGGGCGGGAAATTACTCTTTAAGAAAAGTAAAATGGAGTAATAGATTATAGAACAAAGAACAGATCTTGAAGAAAAGTCGTTCTCTAGCACAGTAAAAAGATGTACATACAGTACAGTACATCTATCTACGGCGTTGGTCTAACTAGGTAGTTAACTTTTACGATTACATAATCTGATTTTTTCGAAGACATCCCCCAGACAAACAAGCGGCCGATTAAACAGAGCATCATCAACCACAGCATAACAAAAGACACAACCCAATCGAAGCTCCCTTTCAGCTATGGCCGAAATAACCTCTATGCAGCGGCCTACGGCTCCTTCTACCTCATCCGGACCAGACACGATGACACAAGAAGGAAAAGCTTCAACATCCTCGACAGAACTCACCGTCTCAAATCCGGCCGACACCTCTCTCACAACCACCACCACAGACGCAACCGACCCTGAAAAGAAGGCAAAGAAGATAATCCGCCGAAAACGGAGACCAGCCCGGCCGCAAGTCGATCCAGCCACAGTAAAATCCGAACCCCCACCCCAAACTGGCACGATCTTCAACATCTGGTACAACAAATGGTCTGGTGGCGATCGCGAGGACAAATACCTATCGCAACAACCTGCGCCCTCGCGCTGCAATATAGCCCGCGACAGCGGTTACACTCGCGCGGATAAAGTGCGCGGTTCATACTTTTGTCTCTTCTTTGCGCGCGGCCTGTGCCCCAAGGGCCACGAGTGCGACTATCTACATCGTCTACCAGGCTTGCATGACCTGTTCAATCCGAACGTGGACTGTTTCGGCCGCGACAAGCACAGCGATTACAGAGATGACATGGGTGGCGTGGGTAGCTTTATGAGGCAGAACAGAACGCTGTATATCGGCCGGATACACGTTACAGATGACATTGAGGAGATCGTCGCGAGGCATTTTGCGGAATGGGGCCAGGTGGAGCGCATCCGCGTGCTGAATTCTCGAGGCGTGGCGTTTGTGACGTATACGAACGAGGCGAATTCGCAATTCGCTAGGGAGGCGATGGCGCATCAGAGTCTAGATCATAATGAGGTGCTCAATGTGAGGTGGGCGACGGTTGATCCGAACCCGTTGGCGCAGAAGAGGGATGCACAGCGAATCGAGGAACAGGCGGCGGAGGCGGTGAGGAAGGCGTTACCTGCGGAGTTTGTGGCGGAGTTGGAGGGGAGGGATCCTGAAGCGAGGAAGCGGAAGAAGATTGAGGGGAGTTTTGGGCTTAGTGGTTATGAACCACCTGATGAGGTTTGGTATGCTCACACCAGGCAACGGGAGCAAGGGAAGGGGACGCAGCAGATTGAAGCTCCGGCAGAAACTCGTTTGATTGAGAATGCTCCAGCACCAGCGCAACAGCAGTCAGAAGGCGGTGTTGGTGGTATATTGTCTGGGTCAACTCTGAGTGCATTGAACGGGTTTACAGGGGGATGTTTTACGACAAAACCAGCTACTCCGGCTTCCAGTGGTCCACTAGTGGCTTATGACAGTGATGATAGCGATTGATACTTTTATAGGTTAGACTTGTGATATTTGCATGTACAATAGTATTTCTTAATCCTGGAGGAACTATTTCCTATTTCGGTAAACAAACGCTCATCTTGAGAGATGCAACTTCTGTTCGACACATTCCTAAGCTAAATAACTACGGGTATCATGCGATCATGTCATTCATAGTTCATATTATTCATATTCATACTCATCTCTCATGTGTTCATTTCTCATTACTGCGTGAGAGATCATAATAGATACAACTACCAGTGCGGTAGTTGTAGATAAACGCGTTTCTATAGTTTTCCTTGCCATCCTGGGGATCTCGGCGCTCATTGGCAAGGTCGTCGAGCATTTCATGTACCTGGGCCATATACTTCCGCTCCGTCAGTGGGCAGTTCTGTATCACTGTCCGCCACCTGTCAGGATCTGAAAGAGGAGTGTCTCGGAGGGCTTCCAAAACCTCGTCTCGGGTATCAATTGCCGCAATAGGTCCGTCAAGCGCTCTGTCCATCACGCTGCGGGATTCGCGAATGGCTAGACGAAGAAGAAGAAAAATGTGTTAGAATAGGGGCTCTTTTGCACAGATGGTACGACGACTCCGAAAAGGACTTACCAGCCTCAATGATGTTTCGCCTGTTCGTTTTCTTATTCCGGTGTAGCCCCGTCAAAATTCTTACATCCTGGTCTTTTTCTCTGGTCGAAACGTTGGACTCTTGGTGGCTGAGGTGTTTCGGCGGTTTGCCGGTACCTGCGAGATGCTCACGCTGATTCCGCGCGCCAATTTCGCTTCGAAGCCAACCAGCCAACTCAGAGCTTCTCACCTCAAACTCTTCTTTGGTGCTGATATTTTTAACTTTCAGCCCTCGTTCCATGCTATCCGGCTTGACAATCAGGACCCAGCTATGATTATCATTCTTATACCGTGCGAGGATTTCTTCTAGGGAAGAGGCATCGACGGAAAGTTCAGCACTAATTCCATGAGCCCACAGTTGTTGAACGACCCCAACACCCACAGTGCGAAGGACCGTAGCATCGAAGCTAGCAACGAGCACATCGCACTGTTGCAATCAGAATTTGCCAAGCTCGAACTCCAAAGAAGGATTGACTTACCCGTCTTGACCGCCAGATTCCGCTAATCTCCACCTCTCCTTGTTTGAGGAAAGCCTTATTTGACCCTTTCAGATAGTTCGACATTGACAGGCACAGTTTTTCCCATCCGAGGTTGAATCCAACAGCATGACGCTGGTTGCCCGTATACAGAACCTTAGGGTGGAATTCTTGAATGAGGCTGTCGTATCTTCCTCCGGCCGCAAAGACATCTCGTCGTTTGGTGTCGGAAACGCATTGAAAGAGAACACTTCCCCGAAAGAATTTGTCGTTAAGACTGCTCAGGGGATTCACGTAGATCTTTCTCTTCACATTGAAACCTTTGAGATATGATACCACGGCATTTAGACGAGCGAATATTGGAGCGAGACGGTCTGCAAACTCCGTTCCTTCCATGATCGTACGAAGCCGTTTCAAGGCCTTGTCTGGACTATCTGTTATTTGCCATCAGTAAACGTCATCTATCTAAAATAGTAGTGGGTATATAGCAACAAACCTCGAAAGTCGAACCGGGCAAGGTCGTCAATAGATGTAGAAGCGACTCCAACAGTTGGAGAGCGAAGCTCACTCCGGATCTTCTGCATTGAGTACGGTCCAATGTTCAACTTGCTAATAATTTCCTTCACTAGGGGCTTTTGCTGAGGGCTGATACGACAAAATGACATAATCGCGTCCAGGAGATCTGAGTGATTAATGTGGAAACACATTGGCGCCGACCTCAACGACGGGAACTCATTCAATATTTCGTCCAGGACTTTCATGACTTCTGCCTCCTTTAACGCCAAATCCAAAGTGTTTTGGGATATCATGTCAAAGTCGACCTCTTGGTGACCACGCGGCGCTCCTCCGTGCATGGACTCACGGTATACTGTGCCAAAAGTGAAGGTCTTTTCGATGGACGAGTCTAATCTAGATATGGAGCGAGCATTAGGAAGGGTGAGATCGTATGGCAGTTGAACAAGGTTCCCTGCAGGATCCAAAAGCCGAACCACACCCGACGGGTAGTGTTCAGAACGCGGGAATAAAGAGCTGCGTGTCGTCTCAACAGCCCCATGTTTCCGAAATATCGACGTTAATTTCTCCTTTACTAGACTTTGAAGTAAAACCTCGGTGGCGGGTGGCGTCCCACGAGAATCCATATCCCATGCAATATCTTCCAACTTTTTGGGGGGCTGGGAGAAAATGGCTGATAGGATTTTCTTGTAGTCCGGTGAGTTGGGATCCGATAGAATTCCCATAATAGCTTTTCGAAACATTTCTTCTTCAACTTGTAGGGGTATTTTGCCGCTTTGGAGAAGCTCTGCTGCGGTGGGTCGTTCACTTGGACGATGGCTCAAAAGTGATTCAATTATTTCTCCTTGTATGGCCTTCTCGGGTACTTCAAATGTTGCCGGGAGGGTATGGACCTTCTCCCTAATTTTCTGTAATGTGTGATCGCGCTCCATCGCCGTCTTGAGAGGATGACACATTTCCAAAAATATTATACCAAGTGAATACATCTACTGACATCAGCATTACTTCATTCGGGTATATTTTCTTCAGCGTAAATATTTACTAGTAAAAGGAAAACTTACATCCACCTTCTCATTGTACTGTCCGACCGACACAGATTTCATTTCAGGAGCAACATAGTACGTGGTCCCAATACTCCGGGTATAGTTCCCATCAATATATATAGCATTGGATGATCGAACTGCTGTTGTGAACTGGCCAGTCGTAGCTAGACCAAAGTCGCCGATGCGTGGGTTATTCGCCACATCAATAAATATATTATCTGGCTTCAGATCGCGATGAATTATCCCATGGCTGTGGATATGGCTCAGGCCGTCCAAGATCTGTCGAAACAATCTCCAAGAAAACTCAATGTCGTCGTGTAATCCGTTCCGAATTAAATCGCGAAGTGTCTAGCACAATATGGTCAATTGGCTATTCTTCTAAGTAAGCAATCTGGACGCCGAAACGCTTACATGTTTCTCACAATATTCCATCTGAATGTAAAGCGTAGTTGTCACATGTTGAGATGATGACCCAGATCTCTGCCTTTGAAGGCTTGGTCCTTCATCTGTTTTCGGTGGGCTCTGCTGCCTATAGTTGTCGGATTCTTCTGAAGCTGTATCAGAATCGGCACGTTCATCACTATCATATCCAAACTCTACGTCAGGATATCCCTTTGAGCTTATGAAGTCAAGTCCACTTGTGCTATATCCGAATTCCACGTTGTCTTCAGGATGATGCGAATTTGCTTCAGTAGATGATACTGCCTCCTCGTCGACAGTATGATAGTCTCGTTCGAGCCAGGCTGTAAAATAACGCACGACATATGGATGATTGAGTCTCGATAGTAACATAATTTCGGATAAAGTATCCTTCAGGGCGATTCCTGACTTGGAAGAAATCTTCTTGATCGCATAAAACCCTCCGTCAAGCTTATTGCGCGCTTTCACAACTTGCCCGAACCCTCCCTTGCCTAGACGCCCAGCTTCATCAAAGTCTTGTCCATACCGAGAAAACGAAGGGAGGACTCCCTGGGAGTCAAGTCGGCTTCGTCTTCGTACTGAAATTGAATTGGATGTGACCAACGGTTCAAGCAGTGGTGCATCGATTCGAAAGAACTCAAATGGTTGAATCTGGAATGCAGTGGGGCGTTTTTTGGGGTCTGGTCTAAATATCTCTCCAAGCATTTCCTCCAAAGGCATTGAAAGATCGATTGCACGCATAAGTGCATTGGCTGATGTATACCGCTGCATTACGTCCTTGCCAAAACTCATTTGTAAAAAAACTATCCCCAGATCCCATACATCAGTTTTGGTGCTCGGCTGAGAACCTTCCTGTGTGAGCTCTGGTGGTATCCAAAACGGAGACTGCGAGGAAGTAAGGGTTCGCTTCGCTCCTGATGGCAACGGAAGAGATTCCTCCACACCACTCAACAGCTTGAGTACCGTGTTGTTGGACTGGGTTCTGAACAATAACACTCGTCCAGAGTGAATATTGCCGTGAACAATACCGCTACGATGATAATACTCTAACGCATCAAGCAGCTGTATCATCCAGGCCCTTGCCATGTCCACAGCCACACTTCCGACAATGTCAAGCAGTTCAGATAGCGATCCTTTGTTTGCATACTCGAACAGGGTATAAATATGCCAGGTGCTTTCGTGGGAGGCCTCGGGATCGAGAGGGCGATATATCTTGAACCCAATAAAATCAACCAGGTTCGGGTGTCTCAATCGCTTTAAGATTTCAAGCTTGTCTTCGCTCGCCCTAATTTCCTGGCGGAGGTCACGAAGTTCCGAGACCTTCTCACGAATAAATAGCTCTTTAAGGACGAGAAGTGGAACATGAGTCCCATTTCCAGGAGTGACGGGTCTCACCGTGAAAGTCTCCTTGTGGGGCGCGCTGGAAATCAGTGTCTTCCCAAGTACTGACCGGAAAGTAATTGGTCGTTCATCATAGTCATTCATTACCAACGGTGGGTCAAATGAAACAGCACCAGAACTATCTTCAGATAAGTCAAAAGATTCATTATCCTCGAGCGCCACCTTGCTTCTCCGTCGCGACACCTGTTCTTTCTCTCGCTGTCTCTGCTTGATTTTGCTCTCAAGTAGAGTTTGTAAAGCCTTCTCTTCTTCCGCGGTGGCTCGTTCCTGCTTCCTCAGTTCTTCCTGCTTTTGTTCTTCAGCCTGTTGGATTGCTGCGGCTTCCTGGACTATCCGTTCTTCCTCTAGGCTTGGTATATCATTGTCTTCGGCTTGTGATATTGCGACATCTTCGAGGATATCCTGGATGGATAATGCAAGTTCGTAGATCATTTCCGAACCCAGGAGAGTCTTCGGTTTCGTTTCAATAACATCCTTAATCCTGGATTTGGCTCCTCTCCGGAGGTCATCGAGGCCTTGGACGGTCAAGTTTGGGACTGTCTTAGGATATGTCGCAGGCAGCGAAACTAACAAGACAACTTGCACATCTGGGTTGGAGGACGCTCTCAGATGTAATTTGAAGGCTACTTCAGACGCTTGCTATTTACCAGAACATGAGTACATCGTCCCGTATATGTGTGCGCATATCTATATATATACAAAAAGGCAAGCGCATATTGCACGGTAACTTACATGCCAAGCTGCTTGTCGGACTTCTACATCCTCAAAGTCGGTCGAATATATGGAGCGCAAGGCGTCAGCCTCGTTCTCATGGATTTCTTTGTAGTTAGTGGCAGGGAGGATAGTGGGTGTTTCAGGGGAATTCTCCTTTTTCTCTACTTTTGGAGTGCCGTTTTTCAGGACATTGCTCTTCTTGTGTTTGTGAGGCATGTCGGGCTTGGTAAATGGACGTAGAACACCCTAGAAGGAGATCGTGATGCCTGTTGCTCCTAGTAAAAGTGAGCAACGAAGATGCAGCCGAAGCTGCAGCCCTCTACCTTGACATGGTTATAGAGGTGGAACGCAGGAATAAGTCGTTGAAGTGTGAAGTAACTGGTGGAAGGCAACCTTTATATAAGAGTAATCGCAATGGATGTTGAATGAGTTGCGGTCTGCCTAGTAGACCTGGGGCCTGGAACAATGTTTTTCCCCCACGGCGCCACTTGTCCTGTCAGGACCGACCACTAGGCCCAAAAAAGTAAACACCGCGTTTTCCGCGCTACACGCGCCAGCTGGGCCGAAGTGACGTCGAAGTAAACAAACCACTCCAACTCTCTGCGCGTTACAAGACAGCTGCTGGCCGTGCCCACAACTCCAAACCAATGAACAGGATACGGCGGCAATGGATTTCTGATATTGCTCGTTAGTCTTAGTTTCCCATTTTCTCAAACAACTTCCAGCTGTTTTGCCAATATGTTGGGCTGGTTGGCTGGTTCAGGACGCGGTGAGTACAATGGCTTTGCAGGTATGCTATGTTTTTCACACCGCCTCTATACGCCTTTTCGTCAATAGCAAATTTCCTTTCACGCCGCCAATTGCTAATTATTTCCACTCTCATTAGATGATTCCAAAGTTCAGGAAGCTCCAGAAACTCCCGCTCCTGTGTTTGCTTTTCGGGCATTCAAAAGTGCCTTTGTGGGCACTCCAGGCCCCGATGCGACCGACGACGAGCTTACTGTTCCTATTAAATCATTAAGGCCTACCATTAACCGCAAGAGCGCTGATATATATATACCGCCAAAACAAGAAAAGTCAGCGCCTTTAGATTTGCAGCCATCGCTTCCCAGATCAGATGAATCTGCACAACCAATGGCTTCGCCTACAAAGAGCATTCTGCTCACACCAGGAGCTGCAGCGGCGCGACGGAAGACTGTGTCGTTTGGTGAAGGGGTTGTGGATAATGAGCAAAAGAAATCTCCCGTCAAATCAACTGCTTATAATGGTAATATAAGCCGGCAATGGACAGGCAAACATCTTGAAGGAAGCGAGAAGAACAGAAGCAAACTCACCCAATCGCTCATCGAGGCTCGGAGCCAAAAAGTAGATGGAAAAAGGAAATTAAATGAAAATGATGAGCTCTTCGATATTGTGGATCGAAAAGACCCCGCACCTGTTAAGGAGGCCTCCCAGCCTAGGGAAAAACAAGAACAACCCAAGGATGAGGATGACGACGAGAATGAGGGGGATGTGACGACGAACCTTAACGAACCGCATTCGCAATCGGGAATATATTGGAAGTCTGAGTTCGAGAGCTATAGAGCCAAGACTAATCGCGAGATTAAAAAGCTCATTCAATACAGATCCGTTGCGAAGTCTTACGCGAAGAAAAAGGAGTTGGAAATGCGCCGTTTGTCAGATAAATTGAAACAAGAAGAGGCCAAAGTTACAGAAATGGAGCTTCATGTTTCTAAGCTTGCGGCTGGGATAGTAGATGGGAGTAACAAAAAGGGGTCGAATGAGGACATGTTTAAGGAGTTATCCGAACAAACTGCCTTAGCTGTACTGTATAAGCGCAAGGTGGATTCGCTACGGAAGACCCTAGAGCGACACGGAGTGATAGACAGCGATGGCGAGTCTCAAGAGAAAAGTACAGCTTCGGAGGAAGTTTTCCAGAAACTCCGAGAGACGGAAAGGGCACTTGAACTGGCTAATTCCAAGCTCAAGGAGATGGAAATAAACAAATTGGATACGAAAAAGATTCAAGATTTGGTCGAGAGTTCCGAACGTAAAGCCATCGAACTTCAAAAAGAAAACAAAGCATTGAAACAGAGTCTCGCCAGATTCAAGGAAGAGATGACGAATTATGAGGACAGGCGGAAAACAAAGGAAGCCAGACTAAAACAGAAAGAACAGAAACTGCAGGACCGGGTTGAGGAATACAAAAACCGTTTAGACGAGGCGAAGCAACACCACCAAGACGCGGAGCAATTTTTAAAACAATCCTTTGCCGAAGAAAAGCAATATATGCAGGATATGATTGACTCACTCCGTCATAACATATCCGTTTCTCACAACCATGTTAGACGGAAAGGTGAAACGAAAGTGTCGCCAAACCCTGTGGATATGAAGTGGGAGCACGACGTGGAGGATGCACAAGATGGAAAGTATAACCCTCGCAAAGGAACCGCAGCAGGGACCCGAATGACTCAGGGTCATAGAGACGAGGCGGTGGAAAGTCCCAGAAAGGATCATGCTCAGAATGAATATATTCCCAGACGCGAGAACCCTCCAAAAACTGATACGATGGTACCGCAAAAACGAGCACCCGGGCGAAATGGAACTATATCTGAGCGCGATATGCAGAATCGAACAGACACCTTAGATGACTTCAACGAGGACAATGATGAACCACGGACCAATTTAGAGGGTTCTCCTACCCAGCCCAAAAATCGCGTTACCAGGACCCTCCCTTATCGAGACGATCCCTCTATCCCGCCATCTTCGCCACCTGCCCTTCCGTCAATGGAAAACAGCCCAGTATCCTCACCTGAGAAGCGAAGACCAAAACCACATCTCCGAGCCCGTTCAGCGCTGTCCCCCAGACCCTCGATGGTCCACATATCTTCAAACCCCATAAACCCTTCTTCAAGACTTTCAAGTCAATATCAAAATCACCTCAGGCGGAAGGTCAGCGGGACTCGTGTGCTTCCGAGGACTTCTGCCAAGGCTGCAGCTACGACGACCAGCTATTCAGGCCTGAATCGTCAAATCCCTTATCAAAGGGATGAGTCGATACTTCCCGGCAACGACTCGCACAATAGTCCCGCTAGCATAAAACGTGATTCACTCCCTGCAGATAGAGTGGCGGCAGCTATGAGGCGACTGAAGCTCAGGGATCAGGGAAAAAGGGTGAATGCTTATGGGAAGGAAAATGTTTGGTCGGCTTGATTTACGTTTGGTTTTCTGTGCGCGAGTGGAGGGAGAGTTGACAGAGAGAGAGAGAGAGACAGGTATATATATATACTGAGCAATTGAGCTTCAGTAGTTTTTTGCTTTTTTTGTCGTCAAGGAAAATCTGGGCAGATTTTAATTCTATACCCATGTCGGTGTGATTTTTTTGTTCCCTTTTTTTTTCTTTTTCTCGAAAACACAAGAAAAGGAGTCAATGGCTTCTGTTCCGGGGAGGCATCAAGCAGAATTTCATGCTTTTTCGGATTGTATTTTTTTCTTTCTGTGATAAAGTTTTTGGACTTTCTTCTGATGGGCTGTGCTATGTCGTTGGTATTGGTGTTGGAAGGGGTGGCACCATCATTTCCAGTTAGTTTCGCGATGGGTTTTTTTCTTTTCCTTTCCCCTTTATCTGTTATTATTCGACTCTTTGGAGACGTTGCTGGGACCCACAACACTAGCTTGAGCGTTAGTGGTCACTTTTACCTTTCCCCGTTTTTCTCGGACTAGGTAACTGTATGCTTAGATTACGGGTACATAACCTTAGATATCTAGCTATGATTCTCATGCATGGACAGCTATATGAGAGGTGTTGAATTTTTTCTATCAGTCCAACGTTTTCAACGTGTTTGTGTCGGTGACGTAGTTACATGGAGGCCCCTTTTCGAAGGCCGATATCTGATTATTATTCCATCCATCTAAGGCAAGGTGTATAGCAGTGGGGGGTTATTCACCCACTCCTCATTTCTTTTAAAGATACATAGAATGTTTAGTGGTCTACCCGTCCACGGCTATTATGTCTATCTATATCGCATATCGGAGACGACTAAGCCATATGAAAATACCATGCATGTGTACAGGCAGGTGAGTAAGTATCTACGCACACTAATCCCCCCTTTTTATTCCTTTTTCCTCTTCCTCTGCTCACACATACAATGTCATGAAACCTGACTCTCTATGTAACCTGCCTACAAACCAGGTTTCAAGCCTTTCCATCCGCAAACGAAACAACCGCCCACTTCCCGCTCCAAGCCCATTTGCGTTCCTTTTCCCCACCGCCACCAGGTAATGCGCGGAGGCGCTCATCTTCACCTTCCGGTAGGCCCACAACTATATCTGCCTTGCAGGTGCGGAGTGCCAGAACGCGGATGCCCGATGAGAGTCCCAGTGGGCCGATTGCGGTGGTGAAGGGGGTGGTTGGGGGCCATTGGGCCTATAATTGGGTGCGTGGGCTGTCAGATTTATGTAACTTTGCATTTGGTAGCAGGAGGATGGATGGGTTGTGCTTGTTTAAGTGTTCAGTGCATTATGGGGAGGATTGGTGTGAAACATACATCGCCAGTTAACTTTCTATAATTCAAATCACCCTTAAAAATTACCAATTCGCTCTCCTTAAGATCTTCCAGCAGCTCGGGTGCCTCGTGCGGGAGCCGCCAGTAACTACCCGCAGTGGTCCAGAAACGGTTTGGCCGGATGATCAGCTTCCCCTCTTGGTGGAATTCGCTCCATTGCTGGAACAGGAACTGGAGTTCCTGTACTTCTCGCTCAGAAAGGGCCTGTGGTCTGTTGCCGTTGGCCTTGGGGTCACCAGTTTCATCTGGTGATGTGTAGAAGGCTTGTGGTTCTGCTAGGGCGGAGATGAGGTCTAGGAAGTCCTTGGGTAGCACGTCGGAGACGAACCAGGGGAGGGATTTGGGGTGGAGCACAATTGTGGTTGCGAGGCCTGAAGAGAGGAGGTAGCCGGCTAAAATTAGGTCAACGAAGAGCTCGAAGCCAGCATTGTCAAGGACGATATCGACGCGGCGCTCTTCTGAGGGTCTGGATTTCTTGGCAGAGTTTAATATTTCAAAGGCAGCGGGGAGGTCGTTGATAAGGATGTTCTGCTCCGCGGCCTTGCGTGCTTGGGAGCCTTGGAGTTTCTGGATATCTTCGTATGTGAGGGAGGTTAAAAGGGAGAGGTCTGTGGCGTTGCCCCAGAGGCAGATTTCGCACATTTCCATGAAGAGCAGCCTTTCGGCATCTTCAATCTGTTCTGGTGTCTTATCTTGACCTCCCTGGCCGCTTTCGATTTGCTGGATGAGTTCCTTGTACTTTGCTGCCAATTCTAGGACGGCGGGGCGGGATGATCTAAATGTGGACATCTTCTGTCGCGCGAAGATATCGTACGTTTTCCAGTGTGTTGATAGGGAGAACAACACGTTTATCCGTCTATCTTTTCTCGAAGTCAGCATCAACAGCTCAAAATGACAAAAACACCTGTTTTGTACTGTACTTTAATGGCCGGGAAATCACGAACAAAGATAACACTCTGTATAGAGCCATGGAGCATTGAACCAAACGAGACCCCCTCTTTCCTCGAGCTCCTTGTTATATTCAGCGATATCTGATTCGCCATCATCTTCCAATGGCCTGTTTCTCGTATCCGTCATGCAATTGCCCCGTCAGCCATCCAATTTTAATTTATATAGATCTCAATAGCCGCCTCCGCCTCTGCTTCCCCACTTGAGATTCAGTCGAGCCTCAAAGAAAGAGAAACATACGTCAGTTTCCGATCATGCTGCAACTCATATTTGAGTTCAGCGAGCTTTCCCACGATGCTCTTGCCTTCTTTTCTCTTTTCATCGTCTGCGACTTCGAAGAGCGTTCTGGAGAGGTCGTCAATTGCGCTGGTCTGGTTTTAGTTAGCAATTGACACAATGGGGCCGACGGTAGGTAGTTTCTATGGTAAATCGTGTTTACGGACTAGAATAACCGGCCATCTATCCCGGGCCGATATGTATGCGAACGACCAGGTGTCGGATGTGCTGTAGGGAGCTGTTTGCATGGTGCATATTAGCTGTGTGGTTCAAGCTTCATTACCCCTCCATTGCCCCTCATCTAGGGTTTCGAGACAGGCAGTTTAGGTACAGGAGGAAATCAATTGGGAACTTACGAGTCTTGGTGTCAAATTCCATGTTTGCTTGCTCTATCTTGGTCTTGTGGGTGGGTGTGTCGGTAGAGGGATGGATGGGATGTGGAAGAGAAAAGGGGACGGACATATATATATGTGGTGAGTGGAGATAAATAAAATGTTGCTGCGGAAGTGACTATATATTTCGAAATAATAGAAAAAATGACGCTCCGGAACGAAAACGCCTCGACTCCGCCCCCTTCTCAAGAGCTTGTCAGTTCCTCAGGCATTTACCTACATGTACTCTTTAGCTCTCTAATCAGAGCGCTAGAAGTTGGGATGTGGCAAGGCGAACAAGGAAGGATGCCAAAATCCATGTTATTTGGAACAAGATCAAAAGTTTCTGTCCGTTGAAGTTTACCACGTTGGGTAACTATATTTGCCGAAGAATTGCGGTTTAGGCCCCTGGAAGCTTCAAATATTATTTTGGAATAGAGGGCGGTATAAATGTAAACATACTACCCCTGGCCGAAGAAAACGGGCTATGATTTTACAGCTAAATAACCCCTATTATTTCGGACTCCGGCCATGCTTTCCGCCCCCCGAAAGCTTCAACTGTACGCAACAAATACTTTAACTACCCGCGAATTATAGTTATGCATTCTACTCTCAATCGATTCTTCTATATGAAACCGACAACTGTAGCACGAAAAAAAAGAAGAAGAAAAAAACCGCTTCTGCCAACATGGGAAAAAAGATGCAAGGAAAACGAACATATAAGTTTCTGCTCCCCTATTGCTATGCAGAAGAAGATAAAACAAAAGAAAAGAAAGACAAGAGAAACGAAGGTGCAAGGTTGGAGAAAGAAAAAGGGAGAAAAAAAATATGGTCTGTTTTTCTGGAACCCGTCCCTTTTTCTGGTCCCGTGCGGATAGCAGAGATAAACCTAGGAATGTATGAATGTATGTATGGTTATGATATTCGGAAAACTTGTGGGCAAAAGAGTAAAAAAAACGACGCAATAGATAGAAAAACGTCTGAGAAAGAAGAAAGAAAAACAAAGCAAAAGAGATATTCAGACAACTCGTTAAAGTTAGTTAATCGTATAGGTTCAGCTTCGCTTGTAAGATTTACCCAAAAAACACGAAAAGAAAATGGGTCGTCTAAATCTCATCCTAAACTTTGAACAACGTAGCAACGAAACGACGAACGACGAATAGGCATAATAAACATCCCTCCTCTTCCTCTTTTCTTCCATTCCGTTCCGTTCCCTTCCCTTCCAATCGCACTCAATCATCGAAAGCCAGGAACCACACAAATTCTCATTCGCATGGTTATCACATCAGAGACATGATCGAGTTGGCGGCATATGCCTAAAATTGTGGGTTAGCAGGCGGAATAATGTGCGAAATGGGGTATAAATAATATCTATAAACATATTATTAACATACCATCGGCTTGATATCAGGATGAGGCACGGCATCGAATTTATGGAATTCGAGCTTCAGCTCTGGGCCGATATTGATATACGCGCCTTTATTTTCCGTACTGTCGCAGTACCTGGGTGCGGAGAATACTATAGGGGGGAAGAAAGAAAGGAATTTCAAAGTCAGTAAAGGTAAAAACCACGAGCGTCCACAATTCGAAACCGAAATAAAGAAGGAGACAGTAGGAAAGGAAAGAAAAGTATAAACTCACCAGTAATACACCTCCCATCATGCTCAACCTCATACCCTTCCATCCTAACCTCATGGCTCCTAATAATCGCCTCGAGCCCATTCCTCTCACAAAACCTCTTCGTCACATCCGGTCCAAACTGCATCCCAACCCCTCTCTTACTGGGACCCCTCCCAGGCGCCGTCTGCGGATCCGTCCAAAGCATCTCCATCATAAGTCCCGACTGGCCCGGCTGCCGCTGATTATGCCTATTCAGCTTCCGAATATCATCCAGCGAAACCTTATCATCCGAAAACAGACCCCCGTGCAGCGTGAGGAATTTATCACCAACCAACGTGGCGAGCGGCAGTGCGGAGAAGGATTCGGAGAAAGCCTTGAAGAGGCGCTCGTTGTATTTGGCCTTGCATTCGCCTTCGAAGCCGTAGGCGCGGTTCATGTCGTCTGTCTCGTGGTTGCCGCGGTTCAGGAAGAATTGGTGCGGGCGCAGCCATTTGTAGGCGTAGAGAAGGAGGGCGACTTCGGTGGACCAGGAGCCACGGTCGACGAAGTCGCCGTTAAAGAGGTAGAGGTGTGTTTCGGAGGGGTAGCCGTTTAGGCGGAAAATTTCGAGGAGGTCGAAGTATTGGCCTGTCCGGAATTTTTGTTAGTCGGTGAACCCAAAAATGTTACCAAAAAGAAAAGAAAAACTTTTCTTACCATGCGTATCCCCACAAACCGTCATCTTTGTCCCTTCTTTGACCACAACTTCCACCATCGTCGGCTCATCATAAACAATATCCCTTATCGCCTTCACAATCTGAAACGCATACTTCTTATGAATCTTCTTGCCAGTCCTAAACCGCTCAATCATATCATCAATGAACTCCTGCGTCATAGACTCGCCTAATCGCACGCCATCATAGCTCTCCTCGACGGTCATGCCGTCAATATTCAGCCCTTCAAACGCTGAGGGAGGGTCCGCGATTTCGATGGCCTTCTCGAACTCTATCCGCCGCACCAGCTTCTCGCATTCTGCCAGTTTGAGCTTCGCATCGCGGTCGTTTGGCGCCTTGCGGACGACGGCCTTGAAGTCTTTCAGTGCGGCGCGCGAGTTGAGCATTGCGGTGTTGGCGATTGCTCGTCGCCAGTATGCCTGTTTGATTTTCACGGGGTTAATGAAAAGGACATGAAAAGGGGAGTTTGTTGGAGGGTGGTGGTGTATCTTCTAAAGTATAGATTGGGAGGGTGATTCCGAACCTTCACATAGTCGGGGTCAAGCTCTATTGCCTTAGTAGCATCCGCTACCGCATAGCCATATGCCTCCCGTTTGATATGTACCTAAGCGTCACAAAAATTACCCCGGTTAGTTATAGGTATTTCCCCAAACATCCCAAAATGGGGGGAAAAAAGAAACATACCTGAGCACGGTTACAATAAAAAGAAGGGTCCTGGTCATATTTCTCAATAGCCTTGGAGTAGAAATCCAAGGCCTGAATCCAATCATGGCTTACGAACGCCTTATTCCCTTGCAGTTTCAGGGCCGTAGCAGCCTCCTTATCCGGGGTCGCCATCAGAACCGGGGCCGGAAGATTAAGTCCAGCGGTTGTTACACACTAGACCGTAAGTCCAAAATCCCCTTCGTTTTCTCTTCCCTCCCTCTTGTTTATATTGATCCTCCTCTCTGATCCTATCACTTAAAGCCGGGGTGGAACTTTGGAGGGGCACGCGTCAGGCGGGGGGCGGATAGAATAGGATAGGTCGGTATAACCTGGAAGGGTAGGTGGATCTTTTCTTTTTTGCGGTTTCTGTCTTTTAATTCCGGATAGGGTTTATAGCGAGGTTATATCCTGAGACTGCAGCATAGGCGCCTGTATGTATGTACGTATATTGTAAGTACTTACAATGTATTGTCTGGATAAGAAGTGTATAGATATCCCCGGTTAGCCCGCAGATTGGGGGAAAGCGATGGAATTTGGAAAATGAATCAATGGGCTTCCACGCGCTTCGGGCACATTTTTTTGGAGGAGGGGCCAATGACACGCCGCGTCTAAGCTGTTTTGAGACTAGCGTCCGCGGGTTGTTCCTGGCCCGTGCGTTGTAAAGGCTTATGTCAGCGTCGGGGCATTTATTTTTATCAGATCAGATCAAATCAGATCAAGTCAGGGTATGGTTTCTGTTCTGTATAGCATACGCACAGCAAGCGGGAAAGTCAGTTCGTCAGTTTAAACTCAAGGTCCTCACTGAAAGGGAAGCAAAGGAAAGGAAAGGAGAAGTCGAAAAGGAAAGGCGCCATGTCTTCCTTCTACGTCCCGACGGGCCAACAACGATCCCTCCGCGCCTGTATGGTCTGCTCCATCGTCCAGGTGCACAGCGTAAGTCTACCCACCCACTCACCCACCCATATATATATATATATATATATATTCTCATTCCCTCTACTCTCCCCCCCTCTCCCCCTCCTCATATGTTCTTCTATTACACTCACTAACAAAACCCGCCCCCACCCCCGGGGCACGGCGTCCCATCTACCAGAAATTCATGCGCGAAGGCTGCCCAAACT
>PDND01000274.1:0-32576 GCA_002572855.1 [Emmonsia] crescens
ATAGAAGAGGGTGTAGGTTTTTTTTTTTTTTTTTTTTTTTTTTTTTTTTTGGCAAGCCGACATACATTTTTCCACTGGCAAACTAGGGTCTCTCAACGCACTGACATCAACGCGGAGGGGTTGACCGGAACCCTGAGGAGGCTCATTGCCCCCTGCGGGCACTTGCTGTGCTCTAAAGGCATCGACACCAGCTGGCAGGCCGGGAACATCTGGGATATCGAAATTGGGCAGCTGGTTGTACCTGGTGGAGTATCTCCGCTTGACGAGATCTGAGGTAGCCCCGCTTGGCTGTGTTTTTCGAGGAGGGGAAGCATCTGCAACACCAGCTTTACCAGAAGAAGCAGCAGAAGTAGTAGTAGTAGTAGAAGTAGTAGAAGTAGTAGTGGTCGTAGCGGGAGGAGGCCTATTACTACTACTTGCGGTCGAGCGAGGGTCGGAGATGGGTTTAGGAGCGCTGATCTGTGGTCGCCTGGATCCCTTGCTCCGGAGAGTCAAACCCCTTCCATCCATACTTGCATGTCAGCAATGGCGACGGCAACTGCAATCAGGCAGGATATCAATGCCTGCTTGTCGCAGGTGTCACAGGTCTGTATAGCTCCGTATAGTTGTTTGCTGTCTGATGTTTTGAATTGAATGTCGTCGTTGCAGTTGTATCTCCTTAATAAGCGGCGAAGCCAACCTCGGCTTAGTCATGCAGGCTCGAGCTCCCAAAAAATTTGTCCAATTCAAGATTCAACGCGGATACAAGTAAAAGGTAAAGAAACAGAACAAACACAGCACCGGCATCGAGATTGGAACGTCTGAGGACAAGAGACTCTTCTCATACAGCTTATTTTGTTTATTGGGCTGCCGAGTGTCTATTCTTGCGAACAATTAAGGACTGCGATCATTGCCTTTCCCACTTCTTCCTCTCTTCCTCGTCCCGCTCAGCCATCTAGTCTATACGTAGACCGGATATATCTCTAAGGAAACGCACCATTTCGAATATGAAGACGACGGCTATAGTTGTTGCCTCTGCAGGCACCATTCTGACCGGTTTCCTTGGTATGAGACATATATCTCTACTAACTATCTCGGCTTCCAGCTTTTATAAAAAAATTTTTTTTTTTGGTATAAGCAGACACTAATATCCTTATTTCAGCGTATGCCCTCTACTTCGACTACAAGCGACATTCAGACGCTGAATTCCGACGGAATTTGAAAAGGGACAACCGACGACTAGCCAGAGCAGTCCGCGAAGAATCAGCGGCCCATGGCGCGCAGCAAATAGCTGAGATTAAACAGGCTGTCCAGGATGCGAAGGAGGAGGGCTTCCCTACCGATCCGGACGATAAGGAGAAATTCTTCATGGGCCAGATTGCCAAGGGCGAACAATTAGCTGCGGATGGTATGTTCTATCTACTCTGCTGTCTGCCGTGTCTGGGCATTATTAAAGACAATTGCAATTGTTCTTCACTAATGTTATCTTCGTACAATTTAGGGTCAAGTAACTTCGACGCAGCGCTTGCATTCTACAAGGCTCTCAAGGTGTATCCACAACCGAAAGATTTGATCGCCATCTATGACACCACCGTGCCCAAGGACGTGCTGGAGATCCTGGCGGAGATGGTGGGCCAAGATACCTCGTTGCAATTGGGCTCGTTCACCGGCGGCAGCACCGCTGGTAGCAGCAGCGGAGGAGCAGACCACCACGGAGTAGAATAAGTGTCGACAAAATCGTCAAATAAATCGCTATCGACAAATCAACAAATGGAATTGATAACTTTGGATGAGCTATAATACATGTCGAACCAAAAGGGTTGCCCTTTTTCCTCTTGTTCTTCTTTTTTTTGTCCTTTGGTCCGCATTTTCTGCATTAATGATGGGCTTTTTTAATTTTTTTTGGAACTGATGACTTTTTTCTCTTTTGTTGTTTCTTTTGTCGCTCCCCCTGTTTCCTCTCTCTCCCCTATATATTGTATATTGACTCTCGAATGCACTGTTCACTGTACACCTTTCTCCCCACAACAACTCGAACAGTACACACGGTACATTTGCATCTGGCACAGGTCATTGGAGCGCGGGGTGAGTTTTTTATTAAATTTTCTCGGGCGGATATAAAGATTACCTCCTGCTAGTTCGCCATGGTCGTGTTTATCGTTTATCGTTTTTCCTTTTTGTTTTTTTCTCTTCTAGTTCCATCACTCTCGAATGTTGGAGGGATGTTCCCACTGTACTTTATAATGATATTATCCATATATTTAGACGCATGGATATGAAGGAGGCAATCTGTTTTCTTTTATATATGCATTTGAACATCCCCTAATAGACAGTAGCGTGAAACTTCCGCTGATCATTTGGTGGTCAGTGGTATGAAAGAAAAGGAAGGATTGATATTTACACCCCGCCAAGAACTTACTATTTTAAATACATTCATACTCTCTGACTGAATTTAGTATCGGGCTGAAGCTTTTTTTTAAGGGGCATTGCTATATTCAACAATCAAAAATTAAACGCCCTTTGTCAAGTACCTGCTCATACTTTAGATATCACCATCACTTTAAAGAAGTAACAAGCATCCCTCTCAGGTATGCAATTTGAAATCAATAAACAGGCTTCAGTCTCCAAAGTAACCGCTCAGCCTCTAACTCCTCTTTGTAGCTCTTTTCAAATGCAAGTTCGAAATCCTGCGCAAGTCGGTGGTTACTCTTATATCCCCACACGATCCGCGTGTATTCCCAAAACTCGGGTTTGAAGCCGGCATTTTCCCAATCGATGATACCACATAGCCGTCCACGCTGAACAAGCAGGTTTGACAAATGCAGGTCTGAGTGAGTAAAACAGAGCTCGTGCTTCTTCTCATATAGATACGAGAGAGGGATTTCTGTTCTGATACTCTCGAGATCTTCGGTCAAATCGTTCAAGAATTCGGTTTTAGAATTGTAGAGCCCACAAAGCCCACGGTCATCGGTGCGATGGTCTGTAATTTGACCACCAAGAGTATCACATATGAGATGCTTCCGACCGCTATGATTCTGTATTCGACGATAGTGTGAAATGTAGCCACCAACATCTATTGTAAGTTGACGGCGTTCTTCATAGGTCATTCGGTAGAATACTCGATCAGCAGCAATGCCGGGCACTATTGTCATTAAAAGAAAGCCGTTGTTTGCTGTACTGTCCGTGGCGAAATCTATGAATTTTGGGGCGGCTATGGATGCGTGTTTCTCGATGAGACGGAGAGCGTTTGCCTCATTTCGCGCAACGCGGCGGCCGCTCTTTAAACAAAGGCCAAATGGAAGAAACTTGACTGAGGGATTGCCTTGCGGGTCCCAATAATCAACAGCTTTAAGAATTAGTCTGTAAAGGGCCACACGCATGGAGTTTGGAAGCACCAGAGCGAACCCGCGTAGGAGATATCTTCCAAACTGTCCGAGTGTCCGTCCTATAATGCAAGTGTGAGGTTACGAGGTGTGTTGATTTGGTTCATTGGCACATCCTTACCTGGCTCAACTGCAACCCATCCACGGCGGATCTCATTTTCAATAGACAAAGTGTGCAAGATAACCGATACAGCGGAATGAATTTGTAGTAAAAAGCCTGCGGGAAGGGGAAGACGGGATTCGTCGGGAGTTGATGGTGTCATATGGAACTTCTCATCAACAGGGGAAAAATGCTCGGGCGGTCTTTTACGAACACTCCACTGCACATAAAACTTGACCTTAGCATCAAGAATTCAGGTAGGATACTTGGAGAGAAAAATTACTGACAGTAAATTCTTTTTTGTGTCCCAATCCATACTTTGACGCATATATATGACCGTTTTGGAACGCATTCCTTACTTCTGGCGACATAAGCCATAGATTTTCGAGCGGGCTTTCTTTTTCACTGTCTTCGGATCCAAAAAATGCAAGAAGCTTGTCGGTCATCTCAGCAGATAAGACAGCATCAAGGATGGGTCATAGTCGTCCCTGAAGTTATATGTAAGCAAAAAGTCATTTTCCTCAGGCGGTATACACATACTCCGGGGCATAGATCTTCATCGTCTATGATTGATGGCGAAACAATGAACGTAGGTTTGAGGTCCTTGTCCTGGCCAGAAAGGCAGCACCGATTTCTTTCCCGCCCACGAAGAGCACTTTCAACACCAAAAGAAATCACATCACTGTCATCATGGACAACTATAAATATATCAGATCAAAACGAAAACAAAGAGAATTATCAATGGGTCACCATACATTTCCGTGCGAGAGCTATTAGGTCCTCTTTGGTACTCCGAAGAATATCTTCGGCACCTTCCGCCGGGAATTCTGGTATGTGACGCAATATAAAGCGTGAAGTGTGGCAATTGCTTGGCCCTGCAAACATCCATGTCGAACGATGCAAGTAAGTAAAAGGCCTACAACAAAAGAGATATGCGCAATGCCATGTGGAGCGATCTTAATGGCCGTTGCTTCCAAGATGCACCAGGACGTGTGCTTGACAATTTTCAGAGCCTTAAGATTTTGTGGCTGTATATGTAATGTACTGTACATGTACCTACCACTCTTCTCGCCGTACTTGTCAAGATTGATTGAGATAGCTCAGTTCAGAGTTCAGACTCCTGCTGGCAGGGGCAGGGACCTATGACAGATTGCAATCACAAAGTGATCGATTATGGAGTTGAGTTGCCACGGAACAGAGAGCAGACATGTTAATATTGCGATATCTGAAGACCTCTGGATGTTTGGAGCTTGAAGACATATCCGTGTAGGGGATTGATTTTGGAAATTGTGTGAGAAAGAAGTCCCAATCCTGGCCATATGCGTGAGGAATCACGCAGGCAGAGGTAAATTATCGTATGCTGTTGAATAGAGCAGAGGGTACGTCTGGATGGAAAAGCGCCACAAAAGGATTAACTAGCGTGGGTATTTAACTACATAACTCCAGCCATAAATTCTGTTTCATCTGTAGACCGTGTACTCCGTAGTCCGTAGGCTGTAGGGATAAATAGGTAAATACTAATAAAACAGTAGCGTGAAACTTCCGCTGATCATTTGCTGGTGTCCCTGGATTATTTTTTTTAGGCCTGCGGGTTAGGACCATGGAACAGCGTAAGGTACGTACTATGGCTATCCAGATACTACTGGAAGAGTTCAAGAAGTTTCAAAGTTTATCGGAATATAAAATAGATCGTAAAGTATAGCGACCCTGGATCGAGGACAATACACTTCTCAACCTGAAACAAAGAAATATAGCCCTCTGTCGACTCCGTACTCCGTACTCCATACGGACTAGTAACTTATCCAACCAATTGACCAGTGATAGAACCTTGGAAGTGTCTCACAGCTTCGAAACAAGCTAAGGCCCGAGGCTCTTGGGACATTTCTTGGGGATCCTGGGCAGGTTTTGACAGGCGCCGTTATTTAGTTGGCTATGTCGCGTTTGATGGATCAAGTATTATTTTATAGACAACCATTGGCGGTGTCTAATTTGACAGCTAAAATAAAGCCCTTGGAAAAGGGGAAAAATAGCAAAATAGTTTAGTTGTATATACGGAGTATAGAGTGTTAAGATATTTAAGGGTTGAACGGGGGGGTCCTTGGTCATTTAGGTAGTAAATAACAAACTTCAACCTCATTTCTTCCCTTTTCGTCTTTTCTTCCTCTTCACCTCTTCACCTCTTCACATACTCCCGTTTCTCTCGTTTATTCCCCCCCACCAACAACCCCCCTACATTGCCCACGACAGCAACAATTGTCGATTACCAGCTGCCAGCATGACTCTCGTATGTGATTTGATTGTACTCTGTAGTTAAACCCACTCTTCTCCATCGGCTAATCAATCTGGTTTCCATCCCTTGCAGATTCGCGCCTTCACAGCGCTCTTTGCTCTGCTGGCCTCCACCGTCGTCGCTGTCACCCCCATCGACGTCGAGGGCTCGAAGTTCGTCAACTCTGCTTCTAAAAAACGATTCCAAATCATTGGCGTCGAGTAAGTGGCTTGTCACTAATATCACCCCCCGACCTTCCTTTACCGACTCTTCAGCAACAGCTGCTGATTACATACCCTACCTACAGTTACCAGCCAGGCGGGTCCGCTGGCTACAATCAAGAGAGCGGAGCAGATCCCCTCAGTGATGGTGATATCTGCTTGCGTGATGCTGCTCTCCTACAACGATTGGGTGTATGTTCTGTTCTGTTCTGTTTTGAATCGACATGTCTCCATGTCCACCCCCACTTCTTGCGGATAGCTTCACTAACACACAGCACAGGTCAACACTATTCGCATCTACAATGTCAACCCCAAAACCAACCATGATCTCTGCGTCTCCATCTTCAATGCCGCCGGTATCTACTTGATCCTTGACGTCAACGCGCCCGTCGGCCACCAGAGCTTGAACCGCGCTGATCCCAATTCCACTTACCACAAGGGATACATGGAACGCGTCTTTGGCGTCGTGGAGGCCTTCAAGGACTATCCCAACACTCTGGCTTTCTTCGGTGGGAATGAAGTCATCAATGAAGAGGCTGTCAAGGAGGCTCCTGCTTATGTTCGGGTAAGTTTTTATAATTCCCTGTTCTTTTCCCATGGTTTCATGCGAAAGTTTATCTGTTCCTTGTTTTATTACTCTTACTCATACTTGGTTGATTTCCTAGGCTGTCCAACGTGATATGAAAGAGTACATCGCCAACCATTCTCCTCGCAAAATCCCCGTTGGCTATTCTGCCGCCGATATTCGTGATATTCTAGAGGATACCTGGGCCTACATGGGCTGCGAGATCGAAGACTCGCCTGCCTCCCGCTCCGACTTCTTCGGCCTCAACTCCTACTCCTGGTGCGGCAATGCTACCTACACCACGAGTGGCTTTGACAAGATCGTCGAGCAGTTCTCTGAGACTTCCCTCCCCGTCTTCTTCTCCGAATATGGCTGCAACAAAGTCCAGCCCCGCATTTTCACCGAGGTCGGCGCCCTCTACGGAAAGGAAATGACCAAGGCTTTGGGCGGTGGTCTGGTCTACGAATACTCCCAGGAGAAAAACGACTTCGGCCTCGTCCAACTGCACGACAACAAGACCGCCACCATCCTCATCGACTACGACAACTTGATGGAACAATACAGCCAAATCAACATCACTCTCCTCGAATCCCTCGACCCGGCCGCCACCAACATCAAACCCCCTAAGTGCTCCCCCGATCTCATCAAGGACACCAAGTTCTTCAAGAATGACTTCAAAATCCCCAAAGCACCCGAGAGCGTCCCCGAAATGATCAAGAACGGCATCCGCAATCCGACCAAGGGCAAGCTTGTCGAGGTCAAGGACACCGCGCCTAAATATGAGGTGTACGACAGGGAAGGCCGTGTGCTGGAAGGTCTGGAGCTTAAGAAGCTCGATGAATTCCAATCCAATATTCCCGGCGAGAATACCTCTGGCGTAACTGGTACCGCCAAGGGTAAGAAGGCTGCTGCCAACGCCGTGTCCAGCTCTAATGCCCTCTCTCTCGCTGCTATTCTAGCCGGATTGACTCTGCTGATGGTATAGAGGACGCACAACGTGTTTTTTTTTTAAGAACTCTTTTTTTCTTTCTATTTCCCACCCGATTTCCAGCTGCTATATCCGTTAATTCAGTTTCCTTTTTAAAACTTCATTTGATTTCGACGCGTATATCCCCCAATTTATGTACTTCCTATATGTTATTATCTCCCCGCAGGCCCGGTACTGTATGGATGCATTCCTATGGCAGCTGGTGGAAGGGGTCGCGCCCCGTTTCATGGTAAAACAAACCACCCAAAAAAAAAATACCACATGTTTAACCCCTCCTATCGCACGACCCCGCCCTAAAACGATGATTTCGTTTCCTAGTTTGATAGTCCGTATATCGATTTTAATCGCATCCTTTTATCCTTGTCATAGCATATATCCCCCGTATAACTACATAGTCTTCCAAGGTTATTGCTTTCATCCGTGGTACCTATTGCTGTTGCTCATGGAAAATCTGTGGGACAAACACAAATGCAGAACAGAAAATGAAAACTGAGATTATTAGTTTCACTCTTTACTGTTTCACTGTAAGTAAGTTTGATGTTCCACCAACCCAACTAGGTGGTGCCTCGTTACATACCCCTGGATTTGAAATGCATGCGCAGGCAGGGATCAGAAGTATCCGTTCCGCAAATTAAAGGTTAAAAACAGAGAACAGACCAACTCAATTGAGAGAAAGTAAGAAGTATAATTCAACAGTGATAAAACAAGCGTACAAAGACTACTTATCATTAAATCGGAAAACACGCGTGGAGTTTTCTTCGGTATCATATGAAAGGGAAGAAAAAAAGAACAACTCAACTCAACTCGAGCAATCGAAGGCGAAATAGTGGCAGATATAAATAAACTAAAGGAAACGAAACACAACAAAACAAAACACAACACATAACTGGAAGTCAAAAAACTCGACAAGAAACACACAGGTCTAATAACGAACTCACTCTGCTAAGTCCGCGCTTTCCCCTTCCCCTTCCCCTTGCTGGGCGACAATGCTTCACCAAGCGTGGGAAACTCATCTCCATCCTCCATATCCCCCTTAGATGGCTCACTATTCGCCTCTCTCCGACTCGCTTCCTCCGCCAAACTAAGCTGTAACGCGAATTCTAAATCATCAACCTCATGCTCCACACTGCGCTCTGCACCGGTTATCGAAAGAGGAAACGAGGTAGATATCATGTTTTCTCCGGACCCGTCTTTCAATTTGAACGGAACGTCTGGTGCCGATGAGGATGAAGGCTCATCGAGAAGACTGAGACGGATGGCTTCGGCGATGTCTGGATCTAGCTCCTCAGTAACAGTGTCGAGAGTCAAGGAAGAAGAAGCTGCAAAGGCTGCGGGTGTGGCTGCGGATGGATTTGTACTTGGATGTTCATTCGGAGATATAGTTTCGCTCGAAGAACTGCCTCCAGCACTGCTTTCACTGCCCCTCCTTTTGCGGTCGTCACTCGTATACGACTCTTCGCTCAACATTTGCGCATAGGCAAGTAGTTCCTCTTCGCTAGCATCGGGCCCGAGAAGATCTACTCCGAACCGACCGCTTAAAAGCTCTCTTTCTTTTTGGTCCGCTTTGTTTTGTCGCTCTAGCTCGTACCTTTCGTTTGCAATGTAGTCTTGCAGGGCTCCCCGGCCACTATTGGTAAATCGCTGGGCACCAGGAGAGCTATTATTCCCTCGGTGGGAATGACGTAGTCGACGCTTGTTGCTTTTGTATTGGTCAGCTGCGGATGAGCTGTACGACCAGTACCGAAGATGGCTGCCAAGGGACACAATGCCTCGTAGTACTGTTGGGTCAGGGTCTAGACAAATAGCACCGGCCGCAAAATAGTTGTGCCCCACCCCCACGGTAGATGCCTCCGCTTGGACAAGACGACGCCGAGCTCTCGATGAAAAACGAGAATTAAGCGTGCGAATAGGTTGCATAGACGATGCGAGCGGGTCCCATGCCTGAACTAGTCCATCATTCCCGCCATGAACAAGGTAGAGAGAAGTCAAGGCAACACAGGACACCTGTGGGGAATCTGTGTGGATAATTCGAAGTGGCGAGACCTTGTTTGTAATATCTGGCGTCTGAGAAACGGCTGCTCTTATATCCCAGACATAAACTGAGCCTGCGGAGGTCCCAACGGCCATGTAAGAAGCCCGCTTTCCTGGAATATCTGCAGGAGACGATAATTGTTGGCTCATCGACGACAATGGAGAAGATAACTGAGATGATGTAGCGGAACCTCCACATATGCCAAATAGTGGATCTTCCGACGTAGTCAACTGAGCAAAAGTCGATGTATCTAGCGCACTAGCAGTGATCTGAGGAGGCTTTTGCTCTTCGAAGACAAAGTCAGACATTCGCCACTCGATAGTAACGGAAGAATCCGTTTCTGCAAGCTGCTCGGAGTTCGGTGATGGGGAAGTGGAGGACGATGGTGAACCCAAGTCAGGGAGTCCACCGAAAATCGACTGGCTTGTAGGTGCTGGTATCGAAGGGTAGGCCTCGTCAGAAGACAGAGGAACAGGAACATGCACTCTGTGTTGCATGAATCTTCGAATCGAACTGGTCTCGTTTTCTCCAAAGCCACAGTTGAGAACGATAACGGACTCTCCGGAATTATGATGATTGTCACCAGCAAAATCAACTTCCAGCTTTCGTCTCATGTCCCAACCATCACAAACTTTTCTAAAATGCTTTGGTTTAAACGCAAGAAATTTCTCTATCTCTTTCGTTTCCGCAGAAATCTGATCTGTGTTAAGCCCCATGGAATTCGAGGAGGATCTTGGACTGTAACTTCCATCTACTAAAAGTCTATTAAAAGGATCAGGTCGGGCAATCCGTCGAGTGGGCTCTATAAGTTCCCAGTGCACAGTTCTTCCAGTCTCCCAAGCAATCCGGTCCAGCTCCTCCGGGCTGGGTTTGGGTCTCAACTCCGGCTGAAAAGGAATATCCGTTAAGTAGAACACTTCGCCCAACGCGTTCAAGGCAACCGCCCAAACACGTCGGTGCGAACGACGCTTAGTAGAGTAATTTTCATCAACAGTAATCGCAATTATAGGAACCCCAGGACACAGAACCCACTTGGCGGTTACCTGACCACGTTCGAAACGTTGATCGTACGAAGGGTTTGGTCCCAATGCGTATGCGGTCAGCGTGCCCAACGATGAGCCGCACAGAATGCCACATAAGCCTTTCGTCATCTTGAGTATCTGAGGAGACTTGGCTATCCAAACAGAACAAATTGCCGTTCCGATTGTGCTAATGCTGGGAATACCAAGATGAGGCTGGGAAGTGGCGTCCGCACCAGACAAAAAACGACCATGCTTTTCACTTGACGACAGATAATAGGCTCTGCCCTGAGGACAAGCTTCACCATAAATCATGCCGTAGGGCTGGCTCACATCCATCACATTGGGCATACCCACCATATTGCCCGGGCCTAGGCCCCACTCCGCCTCACCAGGGAAGATATCAGAAAAGTGTTTAAACATCTGGGGGAAAGATAGGCCCCAAGTACCGGTCCCAGTCTTTCCAGAGGTAGGGTCGCTCATCGAAGCAACTCCTTGTTCTGCAGCCCCATGGATGAACAGAGGCGGCTTGTTGTTCAATGGCGATCCAAAGGTTCCGTCAATATGAGTAATTGGATACACGCACATTGAGCTGTATGTAAACACGGCGCTTGCATTATGCGCGGAATGATGTCTGCTGGAGCCGTGCTGTGAAGAAGGCTTAAATTCCGCAGGCTTGCCCCTGGAGAGAGCTCGCAGCAGTCTAGTCCGCAAAATGTATTCATTTCGCCAAGATGCTAGTGCCGTCAATCTGGAAAAGGTACGCCTCTGTGCCAGGATATGTTCATAGTCTTCCGTATCGGTATCTTCCCTCAAGCTTGCGGGTCCCCGAAAAAAGCGAGAAAAAGCGATTCTCCAGGCATGAGGGGTTGTAACGAGGGTGTGAAAGCGGCGACTAACAAGGCTCATTGACGACAGCGACGAAGGCGGAAGGTGAGACAAGATATGCGTCAAAACCTCTGTGTATAATAGAATCAGCATCGCGTTACATCAGTTTCGCATTGCCCACTGGGGCTCTTCGCTGGTACGTACCGTTAGGGAACTCTTCAAGAGATTGGCCAGTGAATTCATTGATCCTTGAAGCGACGACTTTGAACCTGAGCTCTTCAGTTTTCCTTGAAGAGGGAGTTAAAGCGTTTTCATGATTTCTGATGCGATCAACAGGCGACGCGGACTTTGCGGACCGAACACGACTCAATTCTCGCGAAGTAGGGTCGTGTGGTGATGGTGGTGGTGAGATCTCATCAGGCCCTTTCGCAGTGGAGACATTGAGCCCTCCATCCCTACTATCCTCCGGAGAGAAATAGCGTGGAGGGTTCTCATCATGCTGCTGCTGGAGTCCATGTTGGGTAGAAGTGAGTGGGCACGGGGGAAAGTGGTTATTGGGAGTCGCGGGATGAGAAGCTTGGGAGGGCTCTGGGTGCATAAAAAGTTGGAAAGGGAAAGGGGGAAAGGTAAAGAACTGAGCCAGAGAGATTCCGGGTCAGTCTAGATCAATGCGTGTGAGAGAATAGACCTTGGTGATGTGCTCGAATACTGCTGCTAATCGACGTGATGTTAAAGACGAAGAGATTAAAATAAAAAAAGGAAAAGGAGAAGAGAAGAGTCAGAAGTTGCGGCTCTGCGGAATGAATGGGGATGAGTAAGCTACGAAAGTGCGGTGTCACATGACTACAGATCTACCACGCGAATCTCTTCAACGCGACGACGATATTGAGACGACATGAGATATCTATTCAGAGAACACATCAGACTGCCTCTAACTCCTATATCCGGGTTGTCAAGGGGGGTCGGTATATTTCATCACTGCGTAACTTGACCCACACAGGATATGGCTGCATGAGTTGACCCATCCCAGCAGGAATCCCGTTGTTCCAGGCAGCTCCCGGTTGCCTTCAGGAACTAGGCGGGCAGCATAGCTATATAACTTAACAAGCTGATAACCGCTTGTTCCAATACACATTCATAACATTTCACCTTGGGAGAGCCCCGGTATCTTTTTTTGTTCATCCTGTTTTTCTCTCTACAATGCCATCTTTCACTGGTAAGACAATTGATCGATTCTTGATATCCCCCTATAATATTTCCTTCCTACCACGACTGGACAACTAACTGAAATCTAATAAGCAGCCGCGGATACCATTCGTATCCTAGTCTCGACAGATAACCATGTCGGGTACAATGAGCGCGACCCAGTGCGCGGGGATGATAGCTGGAAAAGTTTCCATGAAGTAATGTGTCTGGCTAAAGAACGCGATGTTGATATGGTGCTCCTGGCTGGTGATTTGTTCCATGAGAACAAACCATCGCGAAAGTCCATGTATCAAGTCATGCGGTCGCTGCGGATGAACTGTTATGGCGACAAGCCCTGCGAGCTGGAAATGCTGAGCGACGCAAGCGAGAATTTCCAAGGGGCGTTTAATCATGTCAACTACGAAGATATGGATATCAATGTTGCTATCCCTGTGTTTTCAATACATGGCAACCATGATGATCCCTCTGGTGAAGGCCACCTGGCTGCCCTCGATATCCTACAAGTTTCCGGTCTAGTTAATTACTACGGTCGTACTCCAGAATCAGATAATATCCAAGTGAAGCCAGTCCTCCTTCAAAAGGGCCGAACAAAATTGGCCCTATACGGTATGAGTAACGTACGAGACGAGCGGCTTTTTAGAACCTTTCGAGACGGGAAAGTGAAATTCTTCCAGCCATCACTTCAAAAGTCTGACTGGTTCAATCTAATGAGCGTCCACCAAAACCATCACGCACATACAGAAACAGGCTATCTACCCGAAAACTTCCTACCCGATTTCCTTGACCTTGTTATTTGGGGCCATGAGCACGAGTGTATCATCGAACCTCGTTTAAACCCAGAAACAAATTTCCATGTTATGCAGCCAGGTTCTTCAGTAGCGACCTCGTTAGTTCCCGGAGAGGCAGTCCCCAAACAAGTGGCGATTCTTAGCATTACGGGTCGTGAATTCAAGACTGAGCCAATTCGGCTGAAGACCGTCCGGCCCTTTGTCACAAGGGAGATTATTCTCCACGAAGAAAAGGAAGCACTGAAACTCACAAAGAAGGAGAATAATCGCGCGGAACTGACCCGCTTTCTTATGGGTGTCGTCGAAGAGCTAATCGAGGAGGCGAAAAATGATTGGATCGAGGCACAAGAGAACGTGGATAATGAAGAACTTGAAATCCCACTACCCCTGGTTCGGTTAAGAGTCGAGGTTTCAGCGCCTAGCGGAGGCAGTTTTGACTGCGAAAACCCCCAGCGGTTTTCGAATAGATTTGTTGGCAAAGTTGCCAATGTCAATGACGTTGTCCAATTTTACCGCAAGAAGAAAGCCGTCACAGCACTCCGTCGCGGTGAGACAGATGCGCCAGATGAAGCGGCTATCTCGCACCTCTCTTCACTGGATACAGTCAAGGTAGAAAAACTAGTGCGGGAGTTCCTAACTGCTCAGTCCCTTACCATTCTACCCCAAAACTCGTTTGGAGATGCCGTCTCCCAATTTGTTGACAAGGACGACAAACACGCGATGGAAATGTTTGTAAATGAGTCGCTGGAGAGCCAAATAAAACATCTCCTAGCTCTCGACCAGGAACAGGATGAAGATGAAATGGATTATGGGGACGGAGAAGGGCAGAGTGTCATTCAAGCCGCCATGGATAAATACCGAGCCCAGCTAGAAGACATGTTCGCCAAAGGCAGCCAGCGGCGTACCCGTGGGCAGAGAAAGTTCAAGCCGAAACCTGACGGTTGGGACAGCGAGTTTGACGGCCCTTGGGAAGATCAACCAGGCGCCCTCATCCTCTCAGATAATGAAGCTAATGACAACGAGGACGAGAACCCTCCTCCTCCCCGGAGAGCCACAACCACCACGGGGCGAGGCAGAGGTCGAGGAGGCAGCGCCGCAAGAGGATCTGCAACGCGAGCAACAACTACACGCAAAACAGCTACTGCCGCTGCCAGCACCAGCACCCGCAGCCGCCGTCGTCAAACAGTGTCCGATGACGAAGAGGAGGACGAGCAAGCAGATGCAATCATGCTAGACAACATCAACGAAGACGAAGATGAGGATGACTCGGACTCTCTATTCGTCAGACAAACCCCTGCTCCGCGCCAGTCTAAACCAGCATCATCCGCGTCAAGCCGCACACGAAAACAAACACCTGCAGCCTCAACCGCCACTACAAAAGCTGCAGCGAGAAAGGCTCCCGCTCGGGGCTCCGCCGCCACCAGGTCTAAACCGCCGTCACAATCCACGATTTCATTCGCGCGGTCACAGGCAAGCGAGAGCCAAACACTAGGTGGCACGGGTGCAGGCTCCATGGTCGGCAAGCGGCCTAGTCGAGCGGCGGCAAGCCGGATGACGAGAAGCGTCAGTGTCCTGAGCAATGATATTGAAGATGACGAGGACGACGCGTTTGATCCTGCGCCGCCTGTGAGTAGCCTACGGAGTTCTAGGAGGAGATAGCCACGCACATTACTACTCCGCATGTACTCTGCAGAACTTGCTACAACAGAATCTATATCTAACACAATAAAAATGACATGAGACGATTCTACTCCATGAAACATAACATACATACATACATATAAAATCTAATGAGAAGAAATAAATATATATTTACAACTTCCCCCTCCCCAAAAACCTCACCGGAATCTCTACCCACCTCGCCCGCAAATACTCTGCCACATTCTTCCCCAAAAAGTCCACGGTCCGCGTCACCCCAACCCCACGATCCAACAAGTTGCGGAACAGCAAATGCACCCCGCGCAACTCGGGCAGCTCAAACCGCTCAATACTCATAGTCCCGTCCTCCCGCCACTCCCCACCCAACAACTCCTTTGCCTTTTCAGTCGACAAAAGCGTCCGCAGCCATGCGTACTCGTCCTCGTGCCGCACCCAGAAGCCGCAGTTCGCGTCGGAACCCTTATCGCCTGAGCGCGCGTGCACGATCCAGCCCAGCGGTCCTCGCGTTGTCGGGCCAAAGTCCGTCGCCAGATTGGCTGGGTGGGCCGTTGCGGGCTGCGAGGGTTGTGGGGAGGGCCAGCTTTTCGTGGCGGGTGGCGGGCCGATGTCGAGTGTCTTATTATTATTATAATTATTATTATTATCATCGAGCCAGGGGAGGTGTGCTTGATGCTTCACTTCTGTCTGCGGCAGGAGCGTCACATAGTACTCAAACACGGGCTTGGCGACACCCTGGCGCATATCCAGATCGAACGTGGCACCCGGGTAGCCCTGCATGATATTATCGAAGATAAGCTTCACGAATCTGGTCGGGGCTAGGTGTTCCTCTTCCGGTGCCTGGGCTAGTATGCGAAACGTCGCTGTTGCGCTATTCTGGTCCTTGGGATCATCCGGCACGCTGCCCAGCACGGAGAAATCGAGCACGGTGAAATTCTTCGAATGAGGCGCCAGCAGTTGGCGGATCTGTGCTTCCAGCATGCGCGCTTTGGCGGGGATGTCCAGCCCGACCATGAAATAGGACGCTTGCGCCTGGTAGCCGCCTCGCGCGGTGATGCCCACTTTTGTAGTTGGAGGGGGTAGGCCCGCCTTAACGCCACGCACCGCGACGCGATTTGTGGACAGCTGCTCGAAATATATGCCGTCCAGAATCGCGGTGACGTCTGAGTTGAAATACCATGGCCCCTGAATCTCATACAGCAATTGGGACGTGCATGTATCAACAGTCACAACTCCACCGGTCGAAATACCCGATTGCTTCGTGATAACCACCTCCCCCGCCGCGGAGATCTCTGCAATGGGGTACCCGATGTCTGACCAGCCAGCAGCGCCATGACCATCACCATTCTCAAGCGATTTGAACCCCGTGAAATTTCCACCGCAGACATAGTTACTGCACTCGATCATGTGGCCCGCAACGAGCGCGTTAGCCAGTTTATCCAACTCGTGCCGGCCCCAATTATGCCACCAGTACGCCGCGCCGATGACGGGGCTCGCGTCAGATACTCGGCCGCAGAGAACAATGTCGGCGCCGTTGGCGAAGGCTGCTGCGATGCCTAGGCCGCCTAGGTATGCCTGCGCGTATATGGGCTCGAACGACCAGTCCGCCAGCGCCTGGCCGGTGTAGATGTTCTTGAGGTGCGATTTTCCCGAAGAGAGTGTCTGGGTTATGGCGGGGAGGACCTCGTCGCCGGATATCCATGCCACCTATAGATATAGTTAGATAATGGGCTTAACTATGTCGTATTTACTCCGCTTCGCTCCGCAATAATTCAACTAGTTACCTTCAACCCCAAACCCCTCTCCCTCACCATCCCCTCCACAACAGCATACAACCCCTCCACATCCGCCGCGCCCGCATTCACCGCAATCCGAATCCCATACCGCGCTAGATCATCCAGGGCCGGCTGCAGCGACTCCAGAAATGACAGTTCAAATGCAGCTGTGTTGTCTTGTACCCGCTTGCTCGCGGCAGTCGCCATGTTGTACTCGCTCATGTAGTCGGAGATTATCACATCTATGGGGTCGTTGGGGTAGTTGCGGGCGAAGCTGGCTGTGGCGTGCCGCCGGTCGGAGGCGGAGCCGGAGGCACCTGTGGTTGCGTATTTTGTTAGCTGGGAGAATTTGTATAGGTGTATAGGGTGTATGGGGGCATACCGGCGATGCGAATGGGGCGGTTTCTGGCGGGCATGTTTTCTGAATTGGATTTTTACACACGGATTTAAAAATACCCAGGGGCAGGTAAAGCAAGTCCTGAATATTATTATTATTTATTATTATTATTATTATATCTGTGTGAATGTGACATTGCGGCGGCATTAACTAAGTAGCTCTTCCTAGCTATATCCATTTTTCAATTTGTTTCGTTGTAGCTATTGGCATATGCGATCTTCGGCACGAGGGATCGGTTCCTCGGCATGAGATTAGTAGTAAGAGAAGTATATAGGTATATCGGCTTGGCGGGGGTTACTATGACCGTTAGTTAACCTTGGTATAGCTAATAGCCGATAGGTATCAACCTAGTGGTTGGCGATGGATCCAGAGATTTCCCAGATTCGGGAGGAGGGGATTGGATTGAGTGTGGGGATAGAGTGCGGAGGTGATCCTTTGCGGGGTTGCTTTGATAGCCATGGTTATCCATTTGGCCGGTTCTATGGTTTGTCAGAGTGGAGGAACTGTATGAGAATGTATGTATGTTATGTTCAATTTGACCAAGTATAAACAGATAGTATAGGCATGGATATTCATAATGCATCACCGTCGTCAACATTGAAAAAGTACGGCCCGGGGGGGGGGGGTGGGTGTTAGATATTCACGAAACCGGACCTCATCACCACCACCGTCCCGGCCACGGACAACGCCATCACACCCAACATCTCAATCCCCCTCCGATACCTACACGACCAGATGCGCACATCAACCCACATCTTCCGCAGCAGATTCCCGCCGGCCCTATCGCGCATGGCAGCCCGTAGACCCGGTAGGCCATCGAGACTATCCGCGTTCATAAGGGCGTGGTAAGCGTGCAGCTCGTTCTTGGCGATCTTGGTGGAGGCCCAGTGGCCCATTGTCTCGCGGTCCTGGAGGTATGGTTTTGGAGTGTTTGTGGTTGGGTCTGTGGTGAGGGCGAGGCGGGGGACGCCGTAGCCGCAGGATGTTTGGACCTACAGATATATGTCAGTTCAGGGTAACTACAGTACAGCAGCAAGAACATGGTAATAGTAATAGTGCTGTACCTGAAACACATCGAGCACAATCACTGCCCGGGCCCCCTCGACATATCTGTCTGCCATCTGCATGCGGGCCAACATGGGATGGAACTCCGGTTCATTCCACTCAACGACGGATCCCCTGCAGAACAGACGTAGTATCCGCGGCGAAGCGTCGAAGGAGCAGAACATGACGGTCAAGCGGCCATTCTCGCGCAGGTGGCTGAGGGACTCGTTGCCGGAGCCGGTGGCATCGAGGTAGGCGACTTTTGTTGGGGAGAGGACGGCGAGGGAGGTTGCGGGGAGGCCCTTTGGGGAGAGGTTGACATGGGCGCCGGTGGAGGGGGCGGAGGCGACGAAGAAGAGGGGTTGGCGGAGGAGCCAGGCGTGGAGGTCGGGGGAGATGGAATCAAAGAAAGCGACCATTCTTTCTTTATTGTTTGTATTTATTATATATTAACTATATATCTTCAAGATATTTCTAAAAAGATTAAAAAAAAAGAAAGTCGACCAGCCAATCCCCCTGGAGTCTATGCAGCAGCGGTGTAATCTGGTGTCGCCATCACCGGGGAGCCCGATCTCTGCAGAATTGCTTCCCTCGAGGATGCGGGCCATTGCTTAGCGCGCCAACAGCCAAATCGTGGATTACTCGCACGAGTGTGGGAGAAGATTAAATATTGTTACATATAAAATCTCGCGACCCGGCGATTCGAACCAGGCACCAAAGTCTGCTGTTAGAGCTTAACGGATTAAACTCAAATCACAGAACACGCGGGGGGAAGCGGGAGATCTCCCTTCGACCATGACAGCTGATTTATTGTGTGAGTAGATGCTTAACAGTATATATATATATATATATATATATATCTAACTATTAGTAAGTTGTCCGATGCTACCCAGATAAAATATAATAAATCAATAATAATCAATAATAATCAATAATAATTAATAATTAATTAATTACCAAATAATAATAATAAATATACTCTTTGTATGAATACTGATCTCTACGGCCAGCCACGGCAGGATGCGGATATTCTACATAGGCAGCGATATACGGAGTATATTCCTCCATACATAAATATATACAAGGAAAACATGGAGATAAGGTGGACATGCAGAGGTACCTGGTCAAGCTGCCTATTCCATATGTCCGGAAGGTACCTCTTCATTTCCAAGTCAAGGGTTTCTGGGGTCCGGGGTCGAATAGAACTTGTGATATATATACTTTAACGGGTATTGCTTGGATACCCCGTCTTTGCCCGCACCTGGGTATCTGCTACCTGTGTCTATATACAATCCTTGGTGGGTTACTAGGTACCTGTGACCCAGATTGCCTCCCCTCTCCAAGTACTACCCCACCTCTGCGCCCCCCCCCCTTCTCCACCGGCTTCAGCTCGTCTATTTCTTTCCTTCTTTCTTTCTCTCGGCTTCATTCGATTTCTTCTTTTTCTTCTCTTTTCTTCTTCTTCATCTTCTTCTTCATCATCCTCATCCCATATCCATCTTCCGCTCATCTAATATCATCCCCTCGTTCAATTGCTCGACTTCATCATGGCTCTCTCTCAGCAAATCACTACCCCCAGCTGCACCTACGAGCAGCCCCTCGGCCTGTAAGTTCTTATATAGAGAATATCTGGAGAATATCTGGAGAATATAGGTTCTAACAAATCCATTCCAGCTTCATCAACAACCAGTTCATCAAGGGCGTCGAGGGCCGGACCTTTGACACCATCAACCCCCACAACGAAAAGCCCATCGCCGCCGTCCACGAGGCCACAGAAAAGGACGTCGATGTCGCCGTCGCCGCTGCCCGTGCCGCCTTCAACGGACCCTGGAAACATGTCACCCCAACAAATCGTGGCCGCATGCTCGTCAAGCTGGCTGACCTGATGGAACAGCATTGCGATACCCTGGCTTCCATCGAGGCCCTTGACAACGGCAAGGCCTTCTCCATCGCTAAGATCGACGTTGCCAACGCTGCCGGCTGTATCAGATACTATGGCGGCTGGGCAGACAAGATCCACGGCAAGGTTATCGACACCGATTCCGAGTCCTTCAACTACACCCGCCATGAGCCCATCGGCGTCTGTGGCCAGATCATCCCCTGGAACTTCCCCTTGCTCATGTTCTCCTGGAAGATCGGCCCCGTCATCGCCACGGGAAACACCGTCGTCCTCAAGACCGCTGAGCAGACCCCGCTCTCCGCCCTCTATGTTGGCCAGCTCATCGTCGAGGCTGGCTTCCCACCAGGTGTCATCAACATCATCTCCGGCATTGGCCGTATCGCCGGTGCTGCCATGTCTGCCCACATGGACATTGACAAGGTCGCCTTCACTGGCTCCACCCTGGTCGGCCGCCAGATCCTGCAGGCCGCTGCCAAGAGTAACCTGAAGAAGGTCACCCTCGAGCTGGGCGGCAAGAGCCCCAACATCGTCTTCAACGACGCGGATATCGACAACGCCATCTCCTGGGTCAACTTCGGCATCTACTTCAACCACGGCCAGTGCTGCTGTGCCGGCAGCCGTATCCTGGTCGAGGAGGGCATCTACGACACCTTCCTTGAGCGCTTCAAGGCCCGTGCCCAGCAGAACAAGGTCGGCGACCCGTTCCAGGGCGACACCTTCCAGGGCCCGCAGATCTCCCAACTCCAGTTCGACCGCATCATGGGCTATATCCAGGAAGGAAAAGCTGCTGGTGCCAAGGTCGAGATTGGTGGTGAGCGCCTGGGTACCCAGGGCTACTACATCCAGCCTACCATCTTCAGCAACGTCACCGACGACATGAAGATTGTCAAGGAGGAGATTTTCGGACCCGTCTGCTGTGTGCAAAAGTTCAATAGTGAAGACGAGGCTATCCAGATTGCCAACAACACTTCATACGGTTAGTAATTGCTGCCATTTTCCAAGGTTCCATAAATGGAAATATTGGATATACTAACTGATCAGGTCTCGCCGCTGCCGTCCACACCACGAACCTCAACACTGCCATCCGTGTTTCCAATGCGCTGAAGGCTGGGTAAGTTGCCTCTCCACTTTATTCATTTTAATAGTATGCAAAAAGCTAACTCATGTCAGTACCGTCTGGGTCAACAACTACAACATGATCTCATACCAGACTCCATTCGGCGGCTTCAAGGAGAGCGGTATCGGCCGTGAGTTGGGAGGTAAGCTGATTCCCCCCTCTTTTTTTATTTTAATTATCGTTCATCTCTAAATCTGATTTGTTTGTCCGTTAGAATATGCACTCGACAACTACACCCAAATCAAGTCCGTCCGCATTCGCCTGGGTGACGCCCTCTTCGGTTAAATTCGAAGCAAACGGGGTAGTTTATTTTTTAATTATTATTTACCAGCTTCTTCTCCGTCTGTTGCTGCATGTTGTGTAGTTAATTAATGATTGCGTTTGCTTTTTTTTCAAAATTGCTGGTAGTTAGTCAGTCTTGGAGGGTTTCTTTTCTCTTGTAACTATTTCACGTCGCTCACGCCTCCTTTTTTCTCATCGGTCGTGTTATGTTTACTTAGCAAAGTTGTCTACCTACCTAGGTACCTACCCACCTACATGTAGTACGTACTTAATCTATGTTGCCATGAATTAGCTCTCTTCACATAATGTCATGTTTTCTGCTTTTCAGGGTTTGTTTTGAGTTCGCCTTTCCCTCGAATCAACTGCGGAGTACCTATAGGCACCTACCTCCCTCTAGCGCATTATTTACCGGGGTGCGTTAGTTAAACTACGCTATGTTTATCTTTCAGATTCACGGTTCAGATTCACGGTTCAGATTCACGATTCAGATTCACGATCCAGATTCACGATTCAACTTCCAAGGTAAAGTTAGTCTGCCCGCCTATACATCCATGGTATCAGACGGTTTTTCAAAAATAAAGTTATAGGCTTGTCCGAATCTTTCCGAATCGAACGTGCGCGAAAACCTTACCTTTTTGTCAGTCAGTCAGTGCAGCAGGGCAAAATTTGGAACAGCAATTGAAAGATTAAGGAGGAAGGAAAATGTACGAAAAACGCCTGTTGAAGGGAAATTTGTTATGCGCAAGTTTTTGTTGTACAACTACTACATTAATTAATTCTAGACTATGAACTTCTGTCATCTGCAGTAAGACTCAGTTTAATGTTATAATATGTCACAATCAGTCAAATTGAATCATCAGTACGAAAAGTAGGTAGCTTCTTTTAAGGCCCAGAATCGTGAATAGATGCAATTTACTCTTGACAATAAACTCTGAACTAGGGAATTGCGTCCTTCTCGCATCATAGCGTTGTATTGGAAGAAAGAAGATCATTTTCTCCCCTCCGGACGTATGGGATAGAAAAAATATATAAAGCCAACGGATACCGCAAAGATCCTGCATTAAAAATGCAGGCAGTATAGTTAGTTATCTTCATCACATATCTATCTGATGAAAGAGTTGATAATTCCGAGGCAAGTAATCTTCAATAATGAAGCTCTCTTTGGTCTCAGTTAGCCTCTGTGTTGTTGCGGGTGTGTTGGCTCAAGACACATCAGTAAGTGAGCTTCCTTGCACTTCATGTCCTGACCGTTTTATCAATGTGCTGATGATCCATTCCTTAGAGCGGAAATAAACTTCGCGATATTCTCGGCAGTCTGGGAAACCATCCAGATGGACTCATGCATGTTGGGGCTGATGGTATCCTCCGTTCTTTTGACGGAGAAGGCAAAGTTATTGATTTTGCCAGACTTGACAGTCGCCACCTAAGAACTGCTGCAGCCGGCTGGTTTCCCGGGCAGAAGGAGGAGGGTCTGATTGATGTTTGGCAGAACGTTGACAGTTCTGAGGTCGAAGAAGATCAGATCTGGTCACCTCCTAGCCATCTCCTTCCACCTAGATTTTCAGATCCGGAGGGGTTTGCGCAGAGCGAGCCCAGCACGCCTAACCACCAACGCCTCTCAATTCGGCGGGACCATGTCTGCGGGGAATTCACTTGCACGAGGCACTCAGATTGTTGGGCTAAAGACTGTACCTTGTGCGCCACGGTGCACACTGCCGCTCTGCGTTGTCAAAGCATTTCTGGTTAAATTCTGATGCACCAGCTGCTGCTAGCTTTCAGGATCTTCTTTTCTGGTCTTACCAAAGTGACTTAGTTCGTTTTAAAGGGGGCGTGTTTATATGTAGTAGTGTACCACACTATGCTTGGCGCCAAGAAATTAGATCAATCAATTCTTAATATTTAATAAAATATCAACGAAGTACTAAACATGCCTGTATATATATATTTTTATATAGCTAAATCAATAAGAAATTACCTATATACACTTTATATATTATTCTAAGATTTAGTTGAATTCTCTTTAGTCTTGATAACAGCTTTCAATCAGTGAGAAATTAAGCTTATTAAGGTGTATTTGAATCTTATATCTTTTATAATATCTTTCTCATCTCAAATTCAGAGTGTATTCTACATTTTATTTTTGAAATACAGTTCTTTATAATAGCTCATTGTAAGGGTAAGAGCTTTGTGAGCTTCTATTCTAGAGGTGTACAGTTTGATGTAATATGTATTAGATCTAAGAAGTAGTTCATGAGAATTGAAAATATAGAGATAGCAATAGTAAAAACTATTCAAGCTGAGTTGCTAAGATATGAAAGTAACTCTATTTTATATAGACTTCAGGTGCAAAGGTCTTGCCTGCTAGCTCTAATAGCTATGTGAGAACATATACTATTACAAAATCTTTTACACTATTTTAAAAATGTAAATGTGACAAGTCAATAGGAAAAACGAAATATACCCTTTACCGTGAACGGGTGAGTAGGGTATATAGAAAATGCAAAGTCATTATTCAACGTGGAAAATGGCACATCTTCACACATGCACACTCTCGTTTTCTCTATCTCTATAGAGCTATGTAGATAGACAACGGGATATCATATCCAAGCTGGAGCACAAAGTCCAAAAGTACACTATGCAGCGGATGAAACTGGCTTGTATGTACAGGGAAGGAACTCGAGAGGGTAAGGTACTCGGAGCTGAAATGAAACAAAAAATCGAAAAGAAAAAGGCATAACCTCGTGAAAGAAGTAAATGGGGAAACAAACAAAAAAAATGAGGAAAAAGCAAAAGATTCTACAAGAAATACTCGCTCTTCCCGGGCCTCATATTCGGCACATGCCTCATATCATCTGGCACCTCCGAAAACAGCTTGAATGTCGGCTTCAGATCCTCCCGTATCTCACACACCGATGCCATATTCCCGCACCGGTAGCAGTAGTTCGGTGCGCTCCATACAGTCACCACGTTCTGCTTCTGGAAGTGATATTTGTACCCCTCGTTCACGAGCTGGTGCGCGCGCGCTATCAGCGTTAAATCATTCACTTGGCAGAATTCTTCGGCTACTTTATCGCCGAATAGCCAGCCTAGAAGTATAAGTTTTGTGTGTTAGCGTTTCTGGCGAGGGCATATATAGAAATTATATGTAGATAGAATAGAAGAACATACCAGCGCCTCTAGGGCTCACGGCCCACGTCTCTACGTCGTCCGGGTCCGACCAGACGAGGTCGCAAAAGGCTCCTTCATGTGGAATCTCTTGAGCTCGCGCAACAACCCGCACTTGGTCTAGCGTTCGAATCTCTGGACTTAGACCGCCGTGTACGCAAAGGACTTTCCCGTCCACTATTGCCCCGAGTGTCATAAAATCAAACACCTGACAGCAGGCTTTCCATACAGAGGCGTTGCCATATTTCTGAAAACATTCTTCGTAAAATCCGTATACCTGCGTAATCTGTCGGGATTCGTGGTTGCCCCGGACGAGCGTAATTTTATCTGGGTATCTAATAAACGGGAAATTCTCCTTGTCAGCCACGTTCAGAGTCGCAAAACAGAAGAGAAAAAAAGGAAAGAGAATTTACGGACTTGGCCTTTAAACAAAGTAATAATGTCAACGTTTCCAAGCTAAAATATCCTCTATCCACATAGTCTCCCAAAAATACAAAATTCCCGCTGGGCATGCCGCTCAATTGTGTTGTATCTTCTGACTTCTCCCCTGGAGCAGATGAAGCCCCGCTTTCATCTGCATCGCCAGTATTGGGCCCGTCGACATTTTGCCTAATCTTCTTCCTTAATTTCGGATCTGTAATGGTGGATGGGGGCTCGATGTCATCTGACGTGATAATTGTTGGAGGGGCCGTTGGGGATTCGACATTGCTGTCATTCGGCATGCCGCCTGCAACGCGGAACAACTCGAGCAGATCGTAAAATTGGCCGTGTATGTCACCGCATATCGTTACTGGAGCGGAAACGGGTTGGATGTTTGACTCTGCAGACAGAAAGGGGTGTTAAGAAGCAATTCCACAATGTGAGCGTTTTTTCAACGCAAAATAGGAAAATTGGGGGAAAACCAACCTTCCATCATGAATTCCTTGACAATCTCACATAGCTGCTTCATATGGTGTTCTGAGAGATATTTGCAATCTTTGGCAGCTTCAAGCCACTCGTCTGGCCCTGCATTTCTCTTCAACCGAGCCGGCCCCGGCTGGGGAACAGATTTATTTACCATCCCGGTATTGGATTTTCTTTAAAAAAAAGAGCTTATGGTATTTTGGAATTTAGCGGAGTGGAGTTTCGATATTGTACGGCCTACTTGCGCGGGGGTGCAAGTCGGGAGAACTGGTTCAAGGTGTTCGGAGACAGGCTCAGGTGACGCGCCCGAGGAATAGCAGGAAGAGCCGTCAGTATATCGCAGAGTAGAGGGGTTATCGTCTGTCTTGCATATATACAGTCAGTTAAAAATGATGGGTATGCTGTATGTTGAGTCTGTATCCAGAGAGTCGGCAAGATGTCTGAATAAATCACTCCAAAGATGAAGCGAGGTTGGCACTGGTAACTTACGTCACTCCTGTTACGATCTAGACCGGGGTTTGCTGCGATGGCGATCCAATACGGCGTAATCTAGATACGTGTATGTATTTTTGGGTCATGTACGGAATATATAGATATAGCATATACTAGTATATATAGATATTATCTAGAAATAAGTGGTATATTCTCCAGCGGATATCATATCTCTAGTACATACATCCATTCTACTCTTCACTCCTTCATCCCGTCACTTTTATTAGTTCTATGCCCTCTCCTTAGAGTCTCCGATCTTTCTTGTTCTTCTGTGCTCCGCTTTACCCATTTATCAACCTGGAGTACTCTGTTAGTTGGGGTCCCTTGCGCTTACACATTTCCACTCCAGTCGGCGGTACTGCTGCTTCATCCCAGCGGCCTGACTCGTCGTCCCTTTTCTTCCGCACTTTTTTCGCGAGTTTAGCAGCCCGAGCCTCCTGCATTGTAGGCAGACCATCCTTTTTGCACCTTGCGTCGTGGACTTTCCGTTCCCGTGCATGTGCTATGAGTGTAGCTTTGCTGTTTCGGAGCCCGTAAATCGGAACAACAATCTCAGTGCCATCTGCGAAGGTGAGCGGGAGGTCGCTGGTCGCTTGATCCAAAAAGTGGGAAACTCCACCATATTCTCTTTCGTATTGGAGGCCATAGAGTCTCCTTATCCAGCCCCTTCGGCCTTCCCATCGCGTTGGGACTATACATGTCACCTCCAAAAAATCTAAAACTTGATAAACGAGCAAGGTAAATCCTGCACGAGCCGCGCCAACCTCCTCCTCCTGCTGGAACTCAAGTGAGAGTTCTAGTTGATTTCAGTGAAGAGGGTCCGCTGTGCACGTTGAAGATTGATCGGGGCATGATTGAGTCTAACGCGAATATTCTCAACCTGCGCTCAAAGCATCAATTTCTTGAGAGTTTAACTCTTTGTCAGCTGGAGTTATACTTCAACGTCAGTGACGAAGGCGATCGGGTATGGAAGTTTTGTCCCAAATGTATATCAAAATGTTTTAACCAACACACAAGATGCCAGACCGAGACACTGTCAAAGAAGAGGACCATGCGATCGGCTGGGCCTACAAGCAAGGAGAACCGTGGAAAGCGGCAGCGACATCACTGAAATATGGAAGAATGAGAGTGGCTACAAGGAAAGGTGAAATAGTCAGCAAACTAGTCAGCAAACAATCGACTGATGCGAAGATATGGATATTAAAATTTGACGGCTGTGGTGAAATTCTTATCACAGTATAATTAAAGAACAGACATATATGGAGTCTCCATGTGTCCTGCCATTGACTAAATACTCTGTCCGGTCCTATCAAAAATCAATGGACAATGAAATTACTGATTTATTTCTATCCACCAGTCCTATGGTGGAAAAAGCTTCCACGAGCTAGCCATCGGCCAACAAACTTAATGATGTCCCCAAACTGGAACACTTTGCTCATCACATGGCGGAAATTGAGCGGGCTGTATTTATTAGGGAGGGTGAACATGGTATCATCTTTAAAATTCAATTTAAGGACAAGGAATACTGTCTAAAAGTACTAGTAGTATGTCTGGCTCTCCCCTTTCTTTTTCTTTTTATTCCAGGCTGGCTTATAGTCTAGTTTAAAAATTGGGATTGGGACAACAGGATGAAAGTCAGCAAAAGAACACAGCAACTTCTATCTCCCTTTGCGTGTGAATGTCGAGCATTTGCCCGTCTTTCTGATGTTGGCGAGAATGGGACCTGGGCTGTCAAGCGCCATGGATGGATGTGTTGAAGTGACGGTCAATTCCAGTCACTCAAACTAGGTGATCCATCACATCACATCACATCTTAACTGCACTGGGCTGGGCGGTTGTAAAAGATTTTATTTCCAAGTGTCCAACCCAAGCCTGTATCTCCACAATTTGTGCAAATTTTAATATACTCAAAAAAGCACTTCTCTGGCCTGAGGACATAACTGAACAAATTACCGCGGTTCATTGTTTGTGGATCTTGGTTCAACTAAGACATATATCTATTGCCTAAAGGTTTTTGGTCTGAGTTAGCCTTTAATCACTTTTACACAAACTGCTCTCAATATGTAATGAAATGGAAGTTCCCTAGAGAGGGTACAAGTTGAAATTGAGTGAAAACCTGCAGTTTACTTTCTCAATTGCGCATTTCCCTTTGACATGCTTTCTTCCCATTTTTTCCCTCCATCTGATAGCCTATAAGAAGCCCGACAAGGAAGAATTGTCTGTTCATTGAAGTGTCCTTCTCGCCCATCAGAAGTGTGAAAGTACCAGTGTGCTTTCTCCGCGACCCATGTAATATTTGCAAAATCTTCGATATGTAAAGTTGTAGGGTCCTTCAGGCTCGCTGCCGATGTGTTATTTAGGGGAATCTGGATTGAAACCTGGCTCGGCAATCTTTGCGTTCTTTGGCGGTTTTTTCTTGATGGCTCTTGTTGACACATGGCGAAAACCTCCCTCAATTGATATCCAGCTATCAAGTGAAGGGTAGATGTTTTCAATGAAAGGAGTATCCCCTTGTCTGGAAACCAGGCACAATTAGTGCAATACCAGTAGTGTAATAACTAAGCTGTTAGTGCAGAAGTACCAACCAATAATTTCTTATACTAAATTATATGTAATTCTATTTACTGATACAGTCTCACTATCTCATATTTTCTCTTAACATGTTGCTGCATCTCTTTCAATCTTTCAATCTTTAACTGCAAGAATTCATCTTCTCTGTAAGAATTCATCTTTCTATTCATCTCTGTAAAAATTATGATATTCAAAGATGATTTTCAATTCTCTATAATCTCTTCTAATTATATTCACTGATTATTTTATTAGACAGTATAAAAAAGAGTGAGAAATGAAAGTGATCTATGAATGAACTTCTTACAGATATTTCATCTCTGAAAAATATTATCTTCAATTCTATGAAGTCTCTTCATTATCTGTTAACTGTCAATCTACTCAATATTAATCTGCAGAATTTATATACTCTATTCTCTCTCTATATTTCAGAGTCTGATATTCAGAATATTATAAGCTTCATCAATGTCTATACAGAGATACAGATATCAAAGAATTCAGCTTTTAATTCACAGAATTAACAGTTAACTATTTCTATAGAAATCAAGATATTTCTTGAGCAGATTATTTATATAAAGATATATAAATCTTCAGTAATTGAAGATTATTGAAATAAGAATAATACTCAGAGATCTGTTCATTCATTAAAATTTTATATAAAATAGAGATAATTTGAGCAGATTAAGAAATATATTTATATATTCAATTCTTACAGACTAGAATCATTCTTCATTCAGAAGCTAGAGTCTCTATACTTAAACTTTTATACAGTATATCAGAAATACTATATCTCTGATTCAAATCTTATTATTAATAAGATAATAATTTAATTCTTTGACTGATCAAGATACACAGTCAAGATATTTCAGAAATCAATTAAACAGAGATATAAAATCTTTGAACTAGAAGAATATAACTATCTTTGAATCTTCTTTATATTTTATAATAATCTCTGTATAAGTATAATGTTCTGAACTTCAGAATTAATCAAGACTGAATCTTTTATAATAAAATTGATTGAATAACTATCAGTATTCTTACAGAGCTCTGAGTAGAGCTTTGAGTAGCAGAGCTCTAAGCAGCAGAGTCTCAATTTACAGAGTTTTAATTCACAGAGTTTTAATGCTCAGAGCTTTAATACTCAGAGCTCTGAGTAGCAGTATCTAAAGTTAAATAACAGTAAAGAGATTACTGACTACTCAATTTATATGAATAACTACTTTATATTTATTACTCTATTTAACTATTTTTGAAAGAAAGAAATTGAAATATATGAAATTATCTGTTCTATCAATCTATCACTTCTTTTATAAGAATTGAAGAACTCTGAATTATCAGCTCATATTCTCTTCAATACTCTATATATAATCTTTTAAAATGAAGTTCTCTATTTTATATAAAAAGATAATAATATAATTTTACTACTGTCTACAGTTTATAAGTCAGATAGTTTCATTGAATGTATTTAAAAATATTCTGAAATCAATTTCATCAACAGCTCATAGATATAATATTTATTTAATAATAAATATAAACAAGCTATAGAGATTTCTATCATTATTAATGACTATAATTATAATATAAATAAGATTAATCTAGTAAATCAGTATAAAGCTTTCTATAAGACTTATATACTTACTAATTACACTTGATTATCAATTCTATACTGAATTATTGATTATATAATTATTAATACTTATATTCTTCATTGATTAACTACTGCTTCAGACTCTACTACTCTATTTTATACTCAGTTTCATCAAAAGCTCTATCTTCAACTCTTTGAGTTCTCTAATTCTCTATCATTCACTCAATTAAATTCAGATCTAAATCATCATTGAATTTCTCTGTCAGAATCTCAAGCTTGTGTCTGATATCAGTATAAAAGAAAGAGAGCAGAGTAGAATAAAGATAGAGCTTCAAGATCAAGATATAATTATACTGTATATAATAATATTTCTCTCTATTTAAAAAGCCAGTGTTAACAGAAGTTTCATTCTCATGATATTAATTAGAGCTAGATTGAATAGATTATATAAATTACATTAAAACATGCTAATACAGCTGATCTCTCATATAATTCAGTAGTTTTTGCATTTTTAATATGCTAATGTACACGCTAAAAAACCGCGCTAATTGTGCCTGATTTCCAGATGAGGGGATAGTCTGGCATGGATGCTAACATATGGATCCACCACAATGCTCTCTGCATTAAACTAAGAATACTCCGTACAATAACATTTCAAGCCTTCCTTGGCAATAAATTCGGAACTAAAGGATATAATTTAGAAAAGAGCGTCAGGTGGAGTAATGATTGGGTAGATACCTAGGTACTTAGAAAAATGCCTTTGCCAGACATTTGTCCGAATAGTCAACTGTACCTGAGGATGTAGTTAGCCCTCACCATTGAATTTGAGCGCCAATATCCGACTCACTCGGTGCTCCCATCTCTCTTCTCCCAGTTGAAAACTCTTCCCTCCCCTCCAAGCCCAATCTCAGTGTGGTGTGGCTGTATATTTCCGCAGCTCAGACGTCTATATATCTTTGTTCAAATCTCTGTGCGGCTACAATTACGATTCTATGTGTCGCGATTTGCCATGGGCTTTCACTACGCTGATACTCTCGAGAAACATAACTGGGTTGGCGGTGGACTCGACGCTTATATCTACCACGTCTCTCCAGCTATAGTGGTGAAAACCGTTCGTCGTGACCGAACCCCTGACGAGGAGGCAGCGGAGCATCCTTTCATCAAGGAAATCGCTTTTTACAAATGCCTTAATGAGCGCCAGGATCGATGTTCGAATATTGTTGAATGTTTTCTCGCGCTCCCGGACCATATTTTTCTATCCTACTGCACGCATCAGTCAATCACCCCTCGCTTCTATGAACGCCAGGAACGAGAGGCAAGTTCTAATGGTATTCATGGGCGTCTCATCAGAGTGAAGGAATATGAGGATCCTGCCCTCATCGCTCGATGGATACAACAGATCACCTCTGCTCTTGAATACGTCGAAAAAATGGGCTTCTGTCACAATGATCTGCATGCAAGCAACTGTCTTCTTGACAAGGATTTCAACTTGAAACTGGCCGATTTTGGTCGTGCCACCACCATTGGACAGTTTCTTGAAGGTACCTTGCCTCCACGGGCGCAACCAATACTTGCTGGACCATTGAAAGGCACATACGGTCTCTGTTCTGCCAGAACTGAACAATTTGCAGTTGGGACACTTCTGTACTTCATGGTATATGGCCACGAACCCTATGACGGCATTGTCCTCAGCCCAGCAGAATGGGATCGTCGATTTGGGGAAATGGAGTTTCCCGAACTTTATCGTCATAAAAATTTTGATGATCTCATTCTTGCTTGTTGGCATAATGTCTATCCTACTATGGCTTTGGTAGCATATGATTTCAAGCGTAAAACAAAAGACATTGCATCAATCGCAGAATATGAGATCATTGATCGCACAAGGGAGAGAAGGGCTTGTGAAGCACTGCTTCGAAGAGGGATACTTGGGCCTGATTTGGCACTTCGTTTTCAGCCATTCTGGCGAAAATATATATATTTAGGGACCGGTTTGTTGCTTTGGCGGAACTTGATCGACCTACCGAGAAGAATCCGGTTCTGGCTCTGGCCTTGATCGATAATGTGCTTAAATTGAAACAAACTCTCTTTGCGCCTGAACTAATAAAAACGGCGTTTTTCTTGAAGAGTCCCGTTGAGGTGCGATGGGGATATTAGTCTTGGGCGTTGTTTGAGAACATCCACTGTATGTTTTTTTTTTTACAGGCGTTGATTGCCTCATCCCAACTAAGAATTACATTTAGTTATGGAAGTCTTCACATTTAAATCTATAAGCCATTCTCCTTTGTTCAATAGTAAGAAAGGTAAAACATCA
>PDND01000275.1:0-32569 GCA_002572855.1 [Emmonsia] crescens
AAGTCCCAGATCTTCTCGACTGCAGCTGATAACCAGCCCGTGGTCCTTATCCAAGTTTGTACGTATCCCCCTATAATCCCTCTTGGATCTTTTTTTTTTTTTTTTTGAAACCCTACTGACAACCCCCCAGACGAAGGCGAACGCCCCATGACAAAAGACAACAACCTCCTCGGCAAATTCGAACTCACCGGTATCCCCCCCGCCCCCCGCGGCGTGCCCCAAATCGAAGTCTCCTTCGAACTCGACGCCAATGGAATCCTCAAAGTAACCGCCGGCGACAAGGGCACCGGTAAAGCCGAATCCATCACTATCACCAACGACAAGGGCCGTCTCTCGCAAGATGAGATTGACCGCATGGTCGCTGAAGCCGCTGAGTTCGCTGAGGAAGACAAGGCGATGAAGTCTAAGATTGAAGCGCGGAATGCATTGGAGAATTATGCGTTTAGCCTTAAGAACCAGGTGCAGGATTCCGAGGGACTTGGTGGCAAGATTGATGAGGATGATAAGGAGACGGTATGTCCTAACCATTTAATCCCCTGACGTATATTTTGCCAAGTATTTAAAAAACTAACGTGTTTGTTGTTGTTGTTATATAGCTCATGGAAGCCGTCAAGGAAACCACCGACTGGCTCGAGGAGAACGCCGCTACGGCCACGGCAGAGGACTTTGAGGAGCAGAAGGAGAAATTGTCTAATGTTGCGCATCCGATTACGAGCAAGTTGTATGGTTCCGCTGGTGGTGCTGGCGGTGAGGATGATGAGCCTAGTGGACATGATGAGTTGTAAGAAGTGGACGAGGGTGATTGTGCTGTTTACTATTAAACCCAAACCAAAAAAAAAAAAAGACTGCTGTTAAAAAGAGTAGGTTTTATTATATGGACGGAGTTTTTTCTTTTATAACTTTGTAACTTTGTAACTTGTTCTTTTTTTTCCTTTCCCGTCTGTCCTGTTTGTTTTGCTTCTTCTGCCTGCCTTGTTCTTCTTCTTCTTCTTCTACGTGTAATTCTGTGAAGGAAATAAAAGAAAAGAAGAGAAATTAGGTTTAAGGCAACGGAGAATTGGGGAAAATATGGAAAATGGAAAAAGAAAAACGAAACCAAGACCGTGTATTTTATTTACATATTGTTTAAGAAATAAGGAAAATAAAGGGTTGTTATTTTATATATATATATACTTCTTCTTTTACTTGGTATTGTTCCATTTGGGGGACAGGGCTGTTCCGTTCGATAGAGAGAGATTCGATCTACGAGACCCATAAACGTAAAAACAACTTGGACAAAAAGTAAATTTCCCCATTCCTGATTTGGTTTTTATTTAGCTCATTGAAGCAAGTCAGTCCTTAAACATGCTTCTCCTATTTGACATTGTCAACATATCTCACCACAAGCTCGATAGATTGATATATATATATATATATATATAGATTTTGAAATATTTTTAGTCATTATCACAGGACTTTCCTCCTATAAAATGAATGATGAAGGCGAATTGTCATCGCCCGTTGAGCGTTTATCGCGAGCCTTGATTGACAATGGATACGAAGGGATCTGTGTATGCCGACGAGCTTTGGTTGGTTCTAGCTTGCTCTTCATGTCAGGCAAGGTAGCCGGTGGCTCGCCTTACCTTGTAGATATATATTGAGAGAACCATGTTTAGCTACTTTGCAATGTCCCTTTTCGGGGGTAGTGAGGTGTTGTCTTAGTGAGTTGAGTAAGTAGGGAAGGCCTGAGCGAGTAGAAGTAGTAGTAGCAGTCAAAAACATCAACAAGCCGATAATCCGCTGGTAGATTGAATTCCAGGGATTCGATAGCTTGGGAAAGGGGGGGAGGGGTCCTCTGAGCAGTCAGGAGAATGCCACTAGAACTTATCCAGCGGATTGGGATGGACATTGGGACAAGTTTTTTTTTTTTCAAAGTCATTGCAGTCGACTTGATCCCGCCATCTTTAGCGGTAAGGTCTAGAGACTCGCTTGCTTGATGGCAGTGTGGATGGTTTTGGGGAGCTACTTTGTACAAACTCTTATGTGTTCGTCGAATGACTGGGCTTCCTGAACCCCTGATGGAAAGGGTTTTAGTAAGACGCTCAAGGTTCGCTTTCGGGCTCACTTCCCGAGTGTGGTTTCAGTTTGGTCGCTAATGCCATTTCAAACCTTTCCTTCCCGTACGGTTCTTCTCGCCATGTACCTAGCATATCTGTGCCAGGTGGGAAGTCGTGCTCAAAGATAGGCTCTCCGGCGCCTCGCATATTCGCGAGGACGGACTGCATGAAGTGCCACCTCAGAACCTCGTCTGAAACTCGGTGGAGATTTTCTGGATCACGACAAACAGGGTCAAGTATCCTGCCATCTATTCCGAAGCCATCTGGCATGAAAGATACAATTTTGTAACCATCCTGACTCCGTTAGCATAAAAACTTTAAGACATTCCTGAACCAAAATGCTTACATCAGGATCGATTGAAAATAGATACTGATCAAAAAGAGAATGGAGACTACAGTCCATCAAGAGACCATTCTGCACTGAGTTTATTTTTGAGATGCCAACGGCATCATCCATATCCGTGATCCATCGCCCATAGTTGTTATGTATCCACATGTTCTCATGTTCTATTGGAAACACATGGGCAGCTTCATATGCAGTCCAGATGCCGTACCGTGCTGCATTATTGATTCTTCCAGATATAACACATCTTCCATCCCGGTGACGAACCCCCGTGGTGAACAAACTCTCGCAACCAGAGACATTGCGGCTTATCAAACGTGCTACCCAGGGTTCATCACTTACACGAAGGGGGCCTATGCGAGACCAAGGTACGTCAAGGAGGTGGGGTCAACAACGTTTGAGGGATGTGTGAAGGGAAACATACCAGTGCTATGGATTTCGTAGTCACCAGGTGCAAGGGCATTATTTGTTGAAGCAATGACACAACCAGAGCCTCGGCATCGGACGGTCCAGGGGGCCTCAACAACAAGAAGAATGTTCCCAAGAATCCAGAGAATATTCTGCTCGGTCAACGAGCCCTCCTGGAAACATCCCCCTAACGATCGGCCTGTCAACGCGTCGAAGAAGTGGACATTCCGGAATCCCGTGCGGTCGACAGACATATTTTATTCGCATATTAAATTCCCGGCCAGAAATGGGACTCGCGTTGGCACAAACAAAAAAGATGCAAGAAGTTGAGAAATATCCCAGGAGAATGAAGACACCTAAAATATCACTCCAAATCACCGCGCTAGGAGAGTGGCTGTCGCTTTTTAGCGGTCTTGTTCGTTTGTGGGATGCTGCTTTCAAGATAATCCAACTCCCTGCCAGTGCTACTAGAAGGATTTTATCATGTATATATGATCAGAGAACAGCAATCAGTGAGATGTGTGTGAAAAGAGCATGGGATGATGATGTTGAAGATTTATTTGTATATAGGCATGACGTAAATGAATCCTTATGTAAGCTGTTCTAAGAATTATCCATAGATTCATTCTTGAAGATAAAAGAGTTTATTCATTATTCATGAGTTCTTCCAAAGCAAGAAAAGAAGAGAAGATCTCTTCTGTAAAAGAAAACAAATTACCAGAGCTTTTAAAAATGAAAAATGAATAAAAAAGTATTAAAAAGAAGTATTTTACTTGAATTTAAAACTGTTGAGTGTATGAGAGACATGGCCGTAGTGGCCGCTCAGCAGAGGAAGATATTTATAGCTTTACTTCATACTGAGTATAGAAAAACTATTTATATAATTAATTGACTCATTTTTTTCATGATGTTGAGTAGTTAGCCAGCCACAAATTCAACTATTTCTTGACTACTCTGTACTCTGTAATCTGTATGTAAGTATCAATTCTTTAAATCATACTACATAATCTTGGAGCTTCATTGATTACTATCAAGATATAGCTATATTCAAGCTTTTCAATGAATCAGCTCTAGCGCAGGGGCCTGATTATGCAGTGTCTTCGAACCTATACTACATATATACTATATATATATCCAGGAAAAAAGGGGTGAACTTGGCAGATGCAGGGATAATACATGACCTTTTAAATACTTAACCATTTCATCGAGGCTAGTGAGAACTCTAACGGATTAGCCGCGGAGCCAGAAAGTCTTGGCCCGATGCTTAACCACACTAGTATTGACTGTAGAGCTATAAATATAGTATACTGCGTATATATTTCAAAGACTGACTATAAGAGCTTTATTTTCACTGTCAAATAGCTATCATAGCAGCTATATAGAACTGCAGAGAGTAAAAAGAGCTATGAGGAAAAAAGTACTGGACATCTTCTGATAATTTTACATGTAAGATATCATGTATATATAGTAGTTACACCATACCAATCCCTGCTAAAAGCTCAAATGTTTATATGATATAGAATCGGAGTTAGAAGCGGAGCAATTCTAGGTCCTTTTGTTAGTTAGAAACTCAGGAACTGATTCCTCCCTGAGTATTTGTTGATATTTCGGAGCTCCAGCAGATCCACGTCTATTTTTACTATTTTTACCCTTTTTACCCATATACCTCTACACTAGAAGGACTCTGTAGCGCCAAGTATGGATACAATACGCAGGCATCTTTCTGCAAATATAATGGTTTTGCCATGGCGAGGCGCTGGACTTAAAACTATCTCCTTGCGCGAGAGCGAGTATGCGATCATATTTTAGTATCATCGACTCAGCACTTAGATTTGGTCAATGAATAGGAAGCAGATCCAAACAGCATGGTGGAAGCAAGAGAAAATACACTAAAAAACATGCTTGCCTGCGGACGAGGAGATAATATCCATAAGTTGGAAGAATTCTAAAAACAGAATGAGCATCGACCTTTAAGCTGAAGTCAAATATAGAAACAATGAGAAATAAGTTGATAATTGGAAGATTGGAAAACATATAAAAGACACGGTGAACCGCTGCTCAATGGAAAATGAATCTTTATTAAATCACTTCTCATCTGTATTCTCAGATATTACCTCTCATTACTTCTCAAGCACTCACAGCTGGATCAACTATTCACGATGATTGCTCGGTTTTTATTTAAAGCTTGTTTCGTTCTGTTTCTTAGCAAGTCTGTTGTGCTTGCATTCCCTTCTTCTTCAAGACACGCATCAGACTCTACCGATCTCACCACTCCTCTCAAGCCTGCCTATGCACCGAAGACAGAACCGCTCGCGAAATTCATAGCACTTGCCTTAAAAAATGACACGGAACCTTATGCAGAGAATGCCAACTTAAACACTGCACTGGAATTGCAACGTCGCAAAAAATCACACAAGAAATCACGCCCCCTGTCCAAGAAACCACGCCCACTGTACACATATGAGAACATGGAACCACGCCCAATGGCCACAGATGCGAAGGGAACTTGTTCATTCCACGTCTGGCAGACCCAACTTTGTGGAGTGGAATATACAAACGGCGACGAATTCTATGTTTTCATAGACCTGAAGGATAGTAACAAACAACATATTGGCTACTCGGGTGTTGACTCCAGCGGATTAGGCGTGAGATTCGATAAAGGAAAGTCCATTGGAGTGACAAGCACGTTGCCTTGGGTGCTTCTAGCTCAAGATCACGGGAACGGTGATTATATTGAATTCAAGTATGGAAAATACACATGGACGAGCGATACCGGAGCGACAAAAGGAAATAACGATCCATTTTGCGAGCGGGGCGGATGGGATCCTCGGGAGGAATGGTGGCATTGCTCATTACACAGGACCGAGCGTCGGAGGCAGATGGATTGTTTTTTCCCTTGTTGATATTGTCATAGCCTTGGTATGGGCCAAATTTCTGGCTAAACCTTTTGTGGTGCGATTTTATGTCTGCTTTGGCCTTGAGTCGAGGTTTTATCCTCTCATTTCTCGTTATTTTGTGTCTCCTTTTATTGTTTCATTTATCCCTGTTTTGTATCTCGTTTCCGTTTTTTCTTTGCAACTTGCTAAAACTTTGGGGGGGTTGAGAAACCTGTCACTTATGTCTGAAATTTAGTCTGTCTTTATAATACCTGCTGCAGAGCAATAAACTCAACAAGCAACGAGCAGCAGAGAGAGAAGCCTACAGAAATGAATTATTAATAAAATCTCCAAAGGAATTCTCATTATTGCTATCCCCATAATTTCCCCGCATGTGGAGAATGTGGGCAAAGAGAAAAAGCAGGATATAAGGACTTGATAACAACCTTTCTTATTAAGTAAAATATAGATTTATACCTATGTTCAACGAGAATGCCGGGATAAGTTGTAACTTTTCGTGGCGGTGAAGTCCCTTGAGTCTGTCATTTTTCCTTCAGATGGGTTATCCATGAAGGCCGGCGGTAAGTTTCTAACCCATTAATCCCCGCGAGCTCCCCGTCCCCATGCACGGAGTCGAAGTGGTGGTCATTATGCTGTTTGTCACTACTCAACAGCAGCGGTTCCGTGACAATTCTTGCCTCAGACGAGTCCTTTTGAAGCACGTCCTAGCCAGACATATAATAGACGGATGATGAAAGGAAATTATCGGAAAATTTTAAGCTTAGAATCGAAGGGCCTTGATATTTGGAGCCCGCAGTGAGCTTGGTTTTCCTTTGCCCAAGCTATTTAAATACACCGCGCTCGCAGCACGCAACTTTATTCAACCGCTAAGGGCAAATCCAACTTCACAACCCGCACATTAGAAGGCAAATCCGGGGATTCAACTAATGTCAGCAGTCGATCGCTTGGGAGTCCCAGCCGTAAATTGATGGGAATATTCCCTCCGAAATCCTGCAGTTTTCGAAGCAAAATCCTTTCATTCGTATCGTCAAACCAGGTGGAATGCTGCTTGCCCAATATCGTCCTGAACGAAATCTCCAACCGCCTTAGATTCTTCATTGCGGAAACAATGGTAGGGATTTGTGAGCATGATAGTATACTATAATAGTCTGGGAAGAAATGGAGATGTATTAAAGTAATCTCATTTATGCGCTGGGGGAGTATAGCGCTGGAAAATGCGAGGAAATCATCCTCATGGTAGAAGTGGAAGGTATTGGAGGAGTAAAGGAGGTCGATTGCTTCAAGATATCTGTTGTTTTCCTATTGGTACGGGGAGTATAAAAATAAAAGAGGGTGTGAGTTATTAAAGCTGGATCACATACATTCTGCGACAGCTTTTTACCAATGGGAGTAATTCCTCGCCAGGTACGTTGGGCTCGAAGTCCGCATTGAGAGGAGAAGGGCGAATACCGACGATACCAAAGTAACGCCGAAGCCAACTGGGATGCTGAATGGATTGCTGCTGCTGTTCGCTCTCCGCTGAATACTTCAGATGGCTTAATTTGCCAGGCTTTGCTTTACCTTTTACATTTCCCCGTTTCGCCTCAGGGCAGCTCCGGATCCTCATGATAGCAAAGTCATGACCGCTCAGAACTTCGCGATAAATCATCTGACGTAGTTCAGGGCTCAGTTTGAAAAATGCGGTAGATGCTTGGTCATCCAGTTTTCCTGCTTGAGGTTTCTGCCCATAGCGCATTGGGTGAATCGGGACGAGAGGATTGCGTGGTAGTAATGGCTGTGACCCGGACGGCGTAAGCGACAGACTCCGCGAGCGTCTTTTGGGAAGAGCAGGGACGCTCGCTTCTGTTATTTGACGGTTGAAATGTTTTGCTTCTGTATGACGAAAGTAGCATGTTTGGCACGCACTGTATCCGGACATACATGCTATGAGAGGACACAGGATCCAAAAGCAAAGCGCACAGCAGATCCATTCCGTGCGGCGTTGGTCGGAGTCCGGCTCACTCACCTCCCCACAACAAGAGAAAGGGTCTACCGGTGCTCGCATTTTATGACTTGTAGTGTTTTTACCTATTTGACGTCAAATAATAACAGAATCGACTTCCTTCCGGGTCATGGATGAGTTTTGTGTCGCGGCTGAAGAACGCTGCGGATAGCTAAAATCGGCGGGACAACGTCTTAACAAAACACGCAGTCTCTCAATTAGGTGCCTTCATGGACGTTCCTTATATATGTTTTTATTCATTCCGTATAAAACTGGTGGGCGAAATGTGGAGTACAATAATAAATACCGAATATTCCGTTTGGTTTTCCACTCTAATGATGAGCACCAGAGTTGCAAAGTGGAAGTTGTCAGGTACATATGTTAGCTATCTGCTGCTGGCAGAATGTAACTAACTAGTACTAGTATATACGAAACTGAGATGGGGATGAGTGCTGGCCAACTAATGAATATTGGATGAGGCGCCGCACCTGGAGGGTTTTAAACAGGACAATCGTCCCCTGCAGCATTATGAACAAGGATCATGGATGTCAAGGTGTGGCTGTGCAGATCAAGCAGTCAATGTTGTAGTTTTCCGGCTGAGGAGGTTACTCGGTCAATGTCGAGAATAACCGTCGACCGAAGGATGACAAAGTTAGAATAAACCAGGCAGATATATTCAGCGAAACATACATTCATTTGCCAAATTTCGGAGTCAGAAATGGCCGGGGATGCGGAGGACTCAACGAAGCATACGAGCGCCGATTCAGGAGAATATGTTTGTTTTTATGTGTGGAGAAATTTGTTTCGCTGGCCGCTACACGGTCATTTTGCTGAGAATTAGAAACCCCACCCTATGAACACCATGCCAATATGTCTGCGCAAGAATTAGTAGTAAGATGAGATGCCACCGGAGACCAAAGATCTATTCATTGTTCTCGGGGATTGAAATATATTTTTTATTAACACAGTCAGTCGTGAATAGAACGACCCTCAGAGTATTTTGGTATCTAATTTATTCCATACCCAAAATGCGTACATATTGCAGATCGAGGGGAAAACTGGGAAACGGGAGGGCGGAAAAAAGGGAAAATAGGGGGAAAAATTGCCATTAATAGAACAGTTCGCAGCCAACAGCGAAAAATCATGAGCTAAGATATATGGGTGGGTAATCATAAGGCCGTAAAATTCCTTTAGTAGCATGAAACATGGAAGGGAGAGCCCATCAGGTAAAAGGAACAAGGAACGCGTTGATGAAGCAAACGGCTGGCACAAAATATAAAGCATAAGGGTAGGAAGAAATATTATAGCCCACTGTTCTTAATCCAAAGTATCGAAAACCATCGGGGAATCAGAAGACTGGAATCTAAGACGGAGCGAAGAAGAAATACATAAAATAAAAAGAGAGAAAAATGAGAAGTACATAAAATCATACCCCCTTCACTCTCCTCCCCGCTCGCCTCCCCAAATATATATATAACAAAAATTATGTCTAGTTCGTTAGCGCTCGCTCGTAAAACACAAGGTATGCTTGATCATTTTGAAGGCTGTCAGCTGGCCTTAAGCCGACGGGGTTGAAATCTGTCACTCGTTGATCATCAAATTTTCGCCAGCATCCACGGCGGTCGTCTCGAACGAGGGATATGTAGTGTCCTTCGCTACTTGAAGAGCCTATGTGGCGGACGATGCCGTAGGCATTATATATGTAGGGTGGGGTGGTTGCAAGTTCCGGTTGGGACTGCTGATTGTTCCCATCAGCGCCGCCGTTGGGGACGGGAGAGGTGCGGACCGGTGGAGCCATAAAGGGAGTGATGTCTAGGCCGGTAATGGGGAAGTTGATAGGGGTGTGTATTTTTCGGGTTTGTTGATAACGGGAGAGAGAAAACCGCTTAAAATGGATCACGAGGAAACGGGGAGCCCTCGTAAGAATGATCTGCTTGGTGGCCTCGCATTCGCGACGACAGTGTGGACACTTCCAAACTTCATCACCACTGAGCATTTCCTCTTGACAGTAGCTGTTGAGACATTGATATAGGTCCCCTGCTCCAGATGCTGGGGATGTTGGGATTTCCACGCTGATGCTGAAGAATGCTTCGTAGGTTGTTGAAGTACGCCGGCATGTTCTGCAGCGTAGTCGGCTAGCATGTTGTCCAGCAAATAACGAGGAAATGTAGGAGTATTCGCGATGGCAGTATCGATTCCATTCAATTGTTGAAACTTGCTCAATTGGCATTTGTTCGCGGCGCATTTCTTGTTCAATTGTCAGCGGCTTGAGCGGTGTTCGGTTCCAGTTCAAATTGAGATCTTCATGTAGACAGTCGAGAAGCACGTCAAAAAATTCCTTCGCATCCTGTTGTCGGCTACCAGCCCATTCGGGATTCAATCGCCCAATAAAATTTCGAAACGAGGTGGGGCGGATAACCTCGACATCATTTTTCCATAGGGATCTTACGAGGTTCGCAAACAAACCAGGCAGAATGCCTTGGGAGCCCTTCCAGTTTTTTTGTACTTGAGAATGGAATCCATTGTCAATGAAGAACTTGGTTAGTTGAATAGTGACGCTCAAACATTGGATGATGGAATTCATATAGCATGTCGACCCCATATTGACGAGACCCGTGCGTGGCAATTTCATGCGGTCAATTGGTGAACTAGCAGCATATAACGCTGTTTTGGACGCAGATGATTGCCGGGCAAGAGGAGGCTGAACATGCCTGCCCTCAGACACTCCGCTATAAATGGGTCGAGGAATAGCCGGAGTAGGACGAGAAAGTGATGGAGGTAAAGAAGGGTCGGACAAAGGAATTTGGGGTGAGATGGGTTGTGCATGTGCTCCAACCATGGATTGTCTAATATCACGCGGCTCGGGGAATCTCCTAAAGAAATCTTCATAATCATGCACAAATGGGCTAGGCGGCTCTTGTTCATCAAAGCTGTCAGGCTCTTCCGTGATAGTCCCATCCTCTGTTACATAGGTAGAGGGGTCGATTTCCTCATTTCTGGCTTTCTCGAGCCAGGCACGTTCTTCCTCAGGGTTGAGTGGTTTAAATTCACGCAACCTGCGCTTCCTTACCTCCCAGCTGGAATTGGCGCTAGCAGTGGGGACGCGTCTAAGAGGCTTGGCTGCAGCCTGGGCTGGCCTCCGAGCATGGATTGAGCTCAAAACAGCAGCTGTTTTAGAAGTAGCTAATGAGTGAGGGCCAACGAGATCGACCCATGCATCAAGGCCACCAACCAAAAGAGCCGGTTGCCGTCCATCCCTAAGGGGTTTGTACGCATTGAATTCGTACAAAGTGTCGTAGAGGGCCCGCAGATGCGGTAGACTGCTACCTGCAGGAGACCCAATAAGATAGGAGGCCTCCCGCGTGCTCTGATCATAATAGACAATCAAATCGAACTCGTTTCGTCTGCTGAAAAGAGACTGCTCCACCTCTGGAGAGAGCACCAACCGGTCCTCGAGCTCCTCAGCGGACACATTCTCTTTAAGCGCAACGGGTTCTATACATATAATTGACTTGGAATAAATGTGGCCGGCGTCAAACCTGTCTCGCGGACGGACATCGATGAGTAATACTTCGTACTTTTGAAGATAATCGTATAACCTGTCTGGATGTATAGTTGGCTGCAGAGGGATGTTTGCGGAGCGGCTTGGTGCGTCTCCCCTGGAGTAAACGCTATTTGGGGTTTGAGATCGGTAAGGACTGTCACCGTTGCTATATCCGTTGAGATTGTCACTCGGTGGCCCATTGAAGGACGATGCCTGGCGAGATAGAGCCGGGCGAGCAGTATCAGTTGATGTCTTGGGTGGGTTTGAAGGCGGCTGTGATGGAACTGTCCATACTGGGCTATAGGCTGGACTGGGGTATCGTGGAAGCGAAGTATTTGTTGTATTTAAAGGAACTTTCGGTGGAGGAGCGGGGGGTCTTTGCGATGAGCTCATATCTCGAGGCCCAAGGGGTCTCGTGTTAGGATGGTTAAATGACAGCATGGCGTTGCTCCGTGACCCTGGCCGTTCGACGGGAGAGGATGCGGAAGATGCACTGCTTTGTGCAACGCCGTTCTGCTCGAACGCATTTGAACTTTTATTTTGCCGTGACCTTCTTAGTTCCGCAAACCTTTGGGTGAGAGGATCTGAGGCACTTGTCTCTGAACTAACTGGTTTGCGAGGAAGAATCTCCGATCTGGGTCTCGACTCGGTGTTGGGCCGACCGATAGTCAGGCTCTCTGGAGTAACAGATGCGGGCCGCTTCTGCTGGAAGCCGGTAGGGCTGGGCATGCGAAGTGGCGGTCCATTTGGGGTTTGACTGCGGTGATGGACGGTGAGAGGTGAACTATCAACATAACCTACGTCGACGGGCGGCGTCCGGGAGAGCATCCCCCGAGGGGAAGAATTTGGTTGATGGCCGTTGAGGGATTTTTTGCTTTGGTCAATTATATATTTCACGCTCGCCATCCTTCCTTCTTGCGATCGAATAGCCTACGGATATATTAGTACAAATCATTCCACTCTGGTATAAGTGCTCTTCAAATTCTCCTGAAACTTACTGCCGTTAGCTTTATGAACCGGTCATTCCACCCTTGATGTTGCCTCTTCATATACTCATAGTCTGGGTGATTTGGAATGGCGTTGACAGCGATTTCTGAAGCGCGGAGATGGTTATTGAAGGCCGAATCCAGCAGCCCTTTTGCGAGAGATATCTTTGAAGCCTGGATGGATTCTTCTGAGATACGGAGGAGCTCATTCAACTATTGGAAAGAACATGTCAGCCTATGTACGGATATAAAAATATGTCTTCATATTCATCCAGTCCGTGAACTCCACTTACTGATGCCCCCTCATCAATATTCATGGACGCAGCCATATCCTCAAGTCCCTCAGCAGTTTGATGCGAACGACGTTGCGGGGCAGGGCAAGGACCCCCGTTATTTCGATATGGCTCCCCTGTCGAGAAGTCGTCTTGACCCCGCATTATCCTACCGCTCCCGTAAACGATCGAGTGTGTTTCCTAGCAGGCTTCCCAACGCAGGGGAAACCTCACAGCACTAGATATATCACAATACCGGTATGCAACGGTAGCAGACTCGCATTCTCAGGGGGGGGGGTTGTTGATATTCGAGGCGGTTTGGTTTGAACGGGGGCCAACCCCGCTGCAGCAGAGTAGCTGGGTTGAAAAGAGGGTGATGGCAGATGCCCAAGCGACGGATATAAGTGGTAGATCGGGAGTACTGAGTGACTGTAGCATATATATATATATATATGGTGAAATAGTTCCTGGAGCGAAGGCTGACATCAAAAGCGGAGGCTTGTCTTCTCTGGTTGCGGACAAAATAGATACACCACGGCGAAGTCTTGGCATACGCGGCTCTGGGAAACATTATTACGACGTCACAAGCCGGACCGGGCAGGGCGGTATTTTAATGGCGTAATGGTCGTATTGTGACCATACCTGACACCGATATTATTGTAAGTTAGTATGTTTCATGTGACAAGCTTAGCAGTATCGTACTGCAATGACAGGTATTCCTATATATGGTAATAATTCACATCAAGCGCTTGGGCAAGGCAGCGGCGAAACAGCCGCAAACAGCTTCATCATCAACTTCTTTATGAAACCTCAAACCATGCCGGCTACCTAAGTTCTCAAAAACTCTTGTGTTTGATATCTACACTACTCTCCTGAAACCCGACGACTTGGTTGCTGAACTAATCTGTCTGTTGTTTATTACTGTGAACAAGCACCCTTGGCCTCCACATCGAGCTCACTTTCGTGCTCTTCCGTCATCATCACGGCGACCTCCCCTCTATTCTGTCTACCAATCTCCGCCGCATCACGATAGCTTCTGACCGACCCACTACGTACTGAGAGCTTTTGGAACTTCGATTCATAGATTGCCGTCATCATGGCGGGCTGGTTTACCTCTACCTCTCCGTTCGATGAGCAGGTAGAAAAGGCGACCTCGTCATCTTTGTACGTTCCCTTGTCAGTAGTGACCATTTTACAGAACGTTTCTAACTTGGCAAAAGAGAGGATATTGCGGCGAACCTGGAGATTTCAGATGTGATCCGATCAAAAAGTGTCCAGCCTAGAGATGCTATGCGATCACTGAAAAGAAGATTAGAGAGCCGGAATCCGAATGTACAGCTAGCGACTCTAAAGGTTCGATAAACCATTCCCCACGTTGACCTCGTGATTTTGCTATTCGTCTCTTACACGCAATCGATATCTAGTTGACGGATACATGTGTCAAAAATGGTGGGAACCACTTCCTCGCGGAGATCGCTTCGCGGGAGTTCATGGATAATCTCGTCTCGTTGCTCAGAGCTTCTGGACCCGCAACTCTCAACGACGAAGTAAGGACAAAGGTATTAGAACTGATTCAGACGTGGGCTTTGGCTACGCAAACCCGTGGCGATTTACCATACATTGGTGAAACCTACCGGGGCCTGCAAAGAGAAGGCTATCAGTTTCCACCTAAGACGGAGATGGCAAGCAGCATGCTTGACAGCAGCGCCGTAAGTGAACAATCCGTAGCAATTCTGACTAGAAAGAAGTAATGTTTTCTAACCAACCCAAAGCCTCCTGAGTGGATAGATTCGGATGTCTGTATGCGCTGTCGAACTGCCTTTACTTTCACCAATCGGAAACATCACTGCCGGAATTGCGGTAGCGTTTTTGATGCGCAATGCTCTAGCAAAACCATTCCTCTTCCTCATCTAGGAATTATGCAAGCTGTAAGAGTCGATGACGGCTGCTATGCTAAACTAACATCGAAATCTTTTAATCCTTCGAGTTTATCAAACCGATCCGGACTCAAACCTGCGTCTAGTTCCAAACCTACCGCGGCTCCGATGGAACCCCGGGGTGGAAGAGCCGAGTCAGACTTTGATGAGGACCTCAAACGTGCACTCCAAATGAGCCTTGAGGAGGTAAAGGCGCATAGTGGCGGTGGCTATGTTCCGCAGGCCAAAACAGCTGCACCAGAACTAAAGAAACCTGAACCGAAGAAACCTGAATCAAACGGCGTGACTAAGAATTCAGTGGAAGATGATGACCCAGATTTGCGAGCTGCCATCCAGGCTTCGTTGAAAGATATGGAAGAGCAGAAACAGAAGCACTCGGCGGCCTTGAAAAGCACGACCGCAGCAAATTCATCTACTCCCATTGCAGTGTCCGCAGCCCTCACGCCGAAGAAAGACTACGAACTTAGCGCGGTGGAAGCAGAAAATATTAATTTGTTTGCCACACTTGTTGATAGATTACAACACCAGCCTCCGGGTACGATCCTTCGAGAACCTCAAATTCAGGAACTGTATGAAAGTATAGGAGCTCTAAGACCCAAACTAGCGCGTACATACGGCGAAACAATGAGTAAACATGGTATGTTTTTTGACCGAAATTTCCCTGTACAGATCAAATTTCTAATCAACCCTAGATACCCTTCTCGATCTTCATGCCAAGTTATCAACGGTCGTACGGTACTACGATCGTATGCTTGAAGAGCGGCTGTCCAACACCTATGCACAACACACCCTTGGTACCTACAACTATCTACCATCCAGCCAGCCTGCTTCGAATGTTTATCCATCCATTCCCGCAAATCTGCCAGATAATAGGGGTGTGGAGAACTTTTACTTTGGCTCAGGGCCCGTAGAGAATACCATGCCTCTAAGCCAATATCACCAACCTGAGCGACATGCGTCGGCCGGACCCGGCTACGAGCAGCGTCCGGGTGTACCTCATTCGCAACACCCGCAATTTAACAACGCGCAAAATGACTACCAACCACACACATCTCCGCAGCCTACAAATCATCCGGCTCAATACCATGGCCATTCCATGCCTCAAGGACAACCTACACAATCTGGACAAGCCGAACAGGCTGGCCAAACTGGGCCGGCGGGCTATTATCTCCCACAAGGAGTAACCAACCCCGTGGGCCATGACCCTAACGCCAGCAGTACAGGACAGTACGCTCCTGCACCTGCACCTGAGCCATCACATCCTTCATCGCCGACGATGCGAAGAGACTCTCAGTTCCAGACAGCCCAACCAACCCCACAGTCTAATCACTCACAACCTACCCACTTTTCCTCCCCGGATGCAACTCAGCCTTCTCAGCCACTATACTTAACCTATAACATCCAAGAAGTTCCTCCCCCTGCGCAGTTCCAAGCCCAGCCGCAATCCCAGGAAGCCCCTAGCCCTTTACCGCCAAGCGCAGCGGAGCCCTCAAACCCTTATAGTAATTGGCAGCAGCCAGAGTCAGGAACGAATACCCAATACATGCCACCAGCTGGAAACTCCATGTATCATAGTTTTGTGCCCATGGCGCCAACCGCGGAGCAATCGTATCTACACCATCAACAACAACAACAACAACAACAACAGGCAGCTCCGCAGCCAGTTAAAGAAACCCCCTTGATTGACATATGAAACATTATCCCTCTTCTCTGGCGCTTGTTGGCGCTTCTGCAGCCGGTTGTATTTTACCCACATCGCTTTTGCCCTCGGTGTTTTGATACCAGATGTGGTTTTCCCCCCTCCTCTACCCTGCTTACTACCCCTTTGGTTAACTAAATGCGATGAACCGTTTCTGCAAATATCACTAATGCGCTTTTTAAACCTGTTTTCGCTATCCCTGCTGTTATCTTCTTTTTTGTCCATGAGATTTTCTGAGATATGTCAAACGGAATGGAGTGGAAGGTGTTTTTTTTTTGTAATGTCTTCATGTATGGGAAGCTATCTACACCTGTGTTTCTGATGGAAATAGAAGAGCCATAATGTGCTAGATATCCTAGTTCCATTGATTTGAAATGTTAAACAGTTGTTTGGAGAATAGTAGTAGTGCCAGTTGATATTAGACTTCGGTGATAGGCGCCTTAACCATCACCCTCAACTATTCTTAGGGGCACCCTTTTACTAAACTTTAACTAAAATATCACTTAAACTTTAACTAGATTTAGGCTATTAGGCAATACCCGGTGATTTCCGGGTCATCTCACGTGATTCTCCTCACCGCCTTCTGTATCGGGCTTTCTTTGTCATCATCGGCGGCTCTTGACTTCATCCATGGATTTCTTATCCCGAAGTTGAAATATCTTTATATCTTCTTCTTCTTCTCTTCTTCTTCTTCTCCTACTTAGTCTGGTGAGCTTCATTTACTCCCCCCTTCGTTCAATTCGTCCTGTTGCTTGGTTTGCTGATTGTGTCATGGTCTGTAACTAGCTACCAATTAACTAGTTAGGCCGTGCGCGATTGGAGCTCCTGCAGCCCCCAACCAACTGATCATCTCGGCCAGAACCGCCCAAGACCATCCAATTACGTCCCAATCAAACTTTTATTATCGCGAGCAGAACATTCTATTGCGTCTCTCCAGCTCCCTTTTTAATCGTGTCGCATTACCCTGCAGCTAGCACCATCGAAACCGTTCTTTGGGTGGCGAGATTCATGACGCCTACAGGCTTCGAAAGGAATAGGACCAGTGCTCGTCCAGTGAAATAACCGCCTCTGATTCGCCCATCTTGTCGCCAAATATGCCGTCACAGAACACGACATTCCCGACTAAACGTTCGGCATCCTCGCAGCAAGCGTCGCCAGACCCTTCGGCACCACCTCAATCGCCCTCCGCTGAAGCAGGTCCGGCGCTTTCGCAGAACAAAACATCAACCCACAAACTCCATCGGCCGCATGTGGTTGTTTCGCACCGACCGCACATGCATGCGCGCAACCCGTCACTAAAGAACATAAATAGGCTACAGAGGCTTGCTGCGGCTCACAATCTTCCAGGGGAAGGTGACACGCACGTTGCACCTGCGCTTAGGCACCACCAACGCAAAAAATCTGCGCCCGCTTCCCCTGCAACGAGTCCTCGCGTCGGCCATCATCACGTTCGTTGGAATGGCTCAACGGTTTCGCTGATTGGCCAAGGGAGTAATCTGGCGATGAGGAAGAACCTTTCCACACCCGCATTGAGGAATACGTCAGGGATTCTTGTTAAGAAAACATCTGCGATGAACAAAACGGGAGCGGCTGACAAAGTCGGGCAGAAAAAGACTGTGGGTTTCGAGCTTGCGGCTTCAGAGGACGACGACGAGTGGGAAGATAATAACAGCTCTTATTCTCCGGAAAGCACCAGACGGAATTCAGTGGTCACTGCCAAAATGAGTGCAGACAATAGCCCGCATTCTACCCTCCCTGCGATAAAGTCGCCCTTGGCCCAAGCGAGCAGCGATCTTGAAGGAGAGGCCGGGCAGCAGACGGCAGATCTTTCCAATGATTCTGGCGCTGAGGCTTCTCAAGATCAACATACACGCCCCCTTGATCAGGACGATATTGCTTCTCGCCTTCTTCACCAACCGCATTCATCCAAAGTTCCACCCGCCGTATCATCCGTCTCAGCTACGGCGACACCACCAGCAGTGGAACGAAGTCCTCGTCCTCCGTCCTTCCCAACCCTCCCTTCAGGCCGTATCCGCAATTCCGATCAATCTGGGCCATGGCCGACTGCGGGGAGCACCTCAACAAGTAATCCACATGGAACATCATCTTCTATTGAAGGAGGTGTATCCAGATTCCTTATAAATAACCCCAGTTCCCAGACTGGAGCCATCTCTGATTCTGACCCCCCATCATCATTCCTACCTCACTACCACCCTAATACACCACCGTCCCCGGAGGCGAACACTTCTAAACGCCCTTCCTCCCGCGGTCGCCAACAAGAGCCGCCATCACGTACACAGCAAAAATTATGGTTGCAACGAACAGCAGTTCTTACTACCTCCCCGCCCGATCCTTCTATGTCCGGACCGTCCCCGACAGTACCCCCATCTTCAATGGAACCCACTTTTATGGCGGCTGCTCAGTCTCGACCAGGTTCCAGGGACCACGCAAGAGACGGTCGTAGGACAATGTTAGGAGCGGGGGGTAGCACGGGAGTAAATCCCGAGAACGAAGTTAAACGCGCCCGCAAAACCTATGATAAATTCACAACAGAGTATTCAGTTGTCCGCCGTTTCAGAGGACCCATCGCGGAAAGCTTCCTCAGGCTCGAGAGAATGAACGGAGCGGATGCGAAATCTAACACTACACCTCACGGCCAGGCAAGCGGGCAAAACCCGGTCGTCAACAGAACCCTTTCCCGTCCATCTTCATCTCGAAATCTCGACTCCGACCCCGCCGTCAACCATCAGTTTCTAAGCAAGTTGCCCAGATCATCTAGCCAGGTGCGACTCAGGACTTCGGAGGATACCGTGCACGTCAACGATTCAGATGAGCCCGCTGAGCGATTGGATGTCGAACATCAGCAGCAGCAACGACCTAATTCGGTCGCGGTTGTTCTTGCGGATGGAAATGTGTATGATGAACAAATAGATGATGAAGATGGCGCTGGTGGCGGTGGTGATGGACATGGCCCATATCAACCTAATGAAGCGGAACTGCTGATTAGGCGGATGTGGGATAGTCGCGAAGTAGCTGTTGCGGGTGATTGATTTGATGGGCTGGGCCAATTTTCTATATCTCTTTCCCTCGGATTTTTGCTTTTCTTTACTTCCCCCCTCAGATGATATGTATACTTCACATGCATGAGCCATAACTGCCATTGTTTTCTGTTTACTACCATCACACGCTTTCCGCTGACGATTCGTTTGTTTCGTGGACTACCTCCCCCCCCCCCCCCCCCCCCTCTCTCTCTCTATCTTTTTGTTTCATATATTGGCATGGGAGGTTCATATCACATCACAGAAAGCGTGCTCCAATTTTCATCCATTGATCCAGCTTATTTTATTTTACTTCGTCATATATTTTTTACACTATTTATCCATCAGCCTTTGATTGACATCTGTATCATGTTACCTTTTTTAATAAATAAATTTCTTCATTTTCTGGCTCTTATAACATGTCCCAACCGCCTTTTGTTTCCTTTTCTATTTTCAAGCCGTGTTTGCCGTGCTTGTATTCTGCTTTTGTTCTGCTTTACTTCATTTTGATTAGCATATTTAACTTAGGTGTTAGTTAGAGGGAGCTAGATACCTAGGTAGGTACGGAGTAGTTTTAATGATGATGTTTATTCTGGAGTATTACTGAGATTATTGAGGCTTCATCAAGTAGTTAGTTATAAATATATTCAATGGAATTGTATTATGTTAAAAACACCGCTGTGCCGATGAGATCGTTCTCATTTCTTCTTAATCCTGTTCTTTTGTCGGGGCGATCGCCTTATTTATCTTCGTACCGTATATATGCCGCTTCAAATCAACCAGCACACGCAAAGAAAGGGTCGTCGTGCCACCCTGTTTTCAGAAGCCGTCCCTGAATCCTTTGCGGCCCCGCTCCCATCACGAATGCAGACTGTTAACGAGGCACGAAAAACATATACCTATTATTAGGTATTCCCGCCGCTTCCACGTTTTTTTAACCCCTGCAACAGACATGCAGAAGACCTCATTATCTTGTGCACCGCAGTTTCACAACTCTGGGTCAGAATTTCCGTCAAAATCCCACAAACAATAATATACCTGGCAATGGACTCCATTCACAGGAATATCCCTCTACTGATGCCAAAAATCCAGCAAACGCACCTGCAGAATGGACAAGGGGGAATTCAATGATGGCATCGGCGTCAAGAAGCACCGAGCCCCTGAGCTAACTTTCGCAATAATAAACTTGATGGCCAACAGAAAAAATGCCAGACGTTAGCGCTGGTTTTGGAGGCTCTGTTGCCTAGATCTCCACGAATAAGCTGGCTATTTGGCACCCAGATATGGGTCCTATCTTATGCCAGAGACAATTGAGACACGGCCTAGATTTGTAAGAGTGGATTCGTCTGAGGGGCGCGGGGTTCCGCCTGATCGCTTTGGCATATTTAAATAAAACTCCAGGTCGCGTTTTTTGGGCTAGGGGATATTTTCTTATCTTTCTTGACTTCCTCTGGTGTTTTGATGCCATACTAAGCAACCATTTGTTTTGCTCTAGGAATTTTCTATACCATAGCTAGACAGGAATATTCGTCTCCGGTTCTACTGATATTAGAGTATTCTCAGAATACTCACTCAATATCATTTCGGTCATTTATTTGACGGGAAATCACTTGAAACATCTGCGCAAGCCATTTCTTGCCCTGTAGCCACCCTGATTTTGAAAATTGGACCTTCTTTCATATCTCGAGATACCCATTCATTTATTTCACATTCTCTCTGAACCATGGGGGGCCCTCCAAAAGTCGCCCGCCCATACAGCGACGATCCACCCCTCTCCTCCTCCGCTTCTGCCCATTCCCTCCAACAATATCAAGACTTGGAGCCGGAAGATGGCCCTCCAGCCTACATAGAAGATGAAACTCCAGACGTCTACCAACCTGGCATGACCACCGCCACCACACCTAGGCCCAACAATCTCTCCTCTGTAAACCGCCTAGTTAACCGCTACGAAGTCCCTGGTGGGCGCGTTATAACCTCCTCGCGCGCGAAAAAGACATACACCCTGACGCTGTCGCCGGAACTCTCACAGGATCCCGAAGCCCTTGGTAAACTTATTAGATATCAGGCGAAGTGCCCGCCCGTGCCCATTATCGTTGTTAGGGGCACGCATACGGTGACGAGGAAGAACTCGGGATCCAACAAGGGATCCAGCAAGGACACCATTGTGGATTTCGATTTTCGCATAGATTGCCTGAACTCTGTATTGCCGGGTTTGGACAGTGCATGGCATGAGTGTCGGTTTGTGGAGATCGTGAAGGATGATGACGGGAAGAAGGCGTATCGGGGTGGGAGGTTTAAAAGTAAAGGTGCTAACAAGAAGAAAAAGACTGGTGGTGTTGCTGGTGCGGATGCGGATGCGGATCTTGAAGAGGCTCAGGGGTTGACGACTGGCAGTGGCGGACCGGATGTGGAGGAGTGGTGTAAACGGTTCTGCGAGGATAAAGCGGGAGTTAAGTCGTGAGTTCTCCTCCCCTTTTACCTATGCGCAGTCATCTTGCAGATGCATGCACATAAGTAATATATATATATATATATATATATATGGAATACGTACATGTACTGTACATGTACATCTCAATGCCCTAAAAGCTAAACAACCCTTTCAGTTTCACCTTGCACCGCACAGTAGAAGCCTGGGAACAGGTCGCCATCCACAAGGGCATCACAACCCTAATCCGCTCCCTCAACTACCGCGGTCACATCTCCATAGAAATACATACCTACAACGCCCACCTAACCGTCTACTCCCCTTCCCGCTTCAACAAACTGCGCCAAAACAACTTCGTCTGGTGGACCTGCATCATCCTGCAGCTCTGGCTAATCACCTGGCCCCTCCTCATTCTGCTGGAAAAACGCTACGAACCCATCACGGCCGCTTGGTACGCATGGTACGATGGGAAATATGCATGTGGCCTGAGTGAGGAGAAGTGGTTAGCACTTTTCACGCCAGTTATTAAGAGATCAGTGCTGGCGAGGGCGAAGGATGGCGAGCATGTAGGGTTCGAGGAGGCCCAGGCGGCCAGGGAAGAGGAAACTATAATAGCTAGGCGTGGGGTTGGGAGGCCGGAGTCGGAATCGGAGATGGAAAGGAGGGAAAGGATGCAGAGGGGGCAGGGGAGTTGGGCGGATTCTTTGGTGGGAGTGGTGAGGGGGGTGGCGGAGGTGGGGGTAGCCTACAACCAAGCGGCGGGGTGGGGTGGGGATTGCTGAGGGTTTATTTATATAACCGCTGAAGCTTTCTGCATTCGTTGTGTGGATTGGCCGCTACCCAGGCGTGCGTAAGTTGAGGCCAATTTATATCTTATCTTGCGTTGAGGTCTTTTCGATTTATTAGTGTAAGGTCCGGAAGCTAAGTTATATATTATTTATTCCAATCTGAACTTGTCCAATCTTTAACTGACCAGGACAAATTTTGTAATACGTGCGGGTAAAATTTGCAGAGCCCGTCCTCCATCCATTTATGAATATGCCTTCGTCGTCAAAACATGGTTAACAATGTAACTTTTCCCATATGTCCATTTCGTAAACACGTTCTCTATATATAAACCAACCCACCCAATGGATACAATCCGCGGTAAAAATATACACAATGAAGCAAATTGTTGTTGCAAGGATTAAAGACACTATCTCAATAAGATACACCAAGAAGTGAAGTTCGAACACGAACAGGAAAAAAAAAAGGCTCCTTTATAAAAATATTTACGACGTCGACACTGCTCTCTCCTTCCCTTTCCCACGAGCCCCAATACCACCCCCACCCCCACCTCTCCCTCGAGAATGGCCATGACCGTGACTATGTCCGCGACCACCTCCTCTTCCTCGATCCGAAACAACCCTCCGTCCGTCTCCAGCTACAACAGCGTTCTGCGGCTGCAGGTGAGAAGCAGAGCTTCTTTCATCGTTCGCAGTCGCCGTCGCCGTCGCCGCTAGAGCGTTGGAAATATTTCCTACAACACCGCCACCTCTTCGTCCCCGATCAGAGCGACCCTGGACATTGCCTTTCGCAGGCCCAGGTCCAGATCCGCCTCTTCCTCCACCAGCATCCCCACCTCTCCCTCTATTCCCTTTCCCCCTCCCCGCTCCCGTTCCCGGTCCCAACCCCACAGGCCTTCTCGTCACAGTCGCAGCCTCCGCCTTCTCCGCTTCCTCCCTCACCCTCTTACTTTCCTGATCCCACCATTCCTGAAACTCCTGTTCTAGCTGGATATCCTGCAACTTATGCTTGGCAGTGGCCGCTTCGCGGATCACGTCTTTCTCGATCTGCTGCTGTTGGAGGATGTAGGCAAGGGAAAATTGGCTAGAGGAAGGCGAGGGGCTGGAATAGTTGTATAGTTGTGGCGGTTCGGGTTTGTTGCGGGGAATGGTGGTGTAGGGTTGAGATCGCTGAGGCTGGCTTGGCGTCGTCGGTGTCGGTGTGGCCGATGGGGGGTGTCGTGGGAAAGAATCCGCCTTGATGATAGGCAGGGGTGATACTTTTGGTGTGGAAGGTAGCATTCGAATTTCCTGTGCATGCTGTTGCTTCTGTTGAGCGGGGGTGGGCGTGGGCGTGGGCGTGCTGCTTTGTGGTGAAGGCGCCCCAGCGACGGTTTGTCGCAGTGTCATGGGCGCCCTGGATGGGGTGCGAATCGGCGTCGAGACACTCCTCGGCGACTGGGCTTCTGCTTGTGCCGGTGCCTGTGCTGGAGATGATTTATTGGCGACGTTCTGCCAGGGTGACGCAGGTTTTGATTTGGATGGCTCCTGTTGTTCTACTAGCAACTCCCGCGCTTGCTGTTGCTGAAGCTTTTTGCGCTCTTTCTGCGAGAGTTTTGATGGGATGAGTTTGCTTGTTGCGGGTGCATCCCGGCGGGGCGACATGCTTAAGCCTGCGCTGGATGGATGAGATCCTAAAGTCTCCGCCATGATATCCTTCAGACCCGCTTTAGTATTTGAAGGCCCAACAGGATGCCATGGAGCACCTGCAGACCCGCGTTCCTGAGATTTTGTCAAAGGCGTAGATGAATCAATTGGAGCCGCTGCAGTTGGGAATACTTTTGCTCCGGCATCTCGCCCTTTATCTTCCATCTGCAAAGATCGTCCCCTGACATGCACTGAATCAATTTGTTTCTGTGATTGCTGGGTAATACCAAGCCCAGTCCGATGTTTGCCCTCAAGTTGATCAGAAGCAAGGAGATTATCATCGTCCATATGGAAAATCAAGTCACCTATCGACTGTTTCGACTTCAGGACAGCGCGTGTTTCCCCAATCAACTCCGCTTCCTTGAGCATAGGCCCAGACGGCCGAGTTTTACGGGAAAGAGGAGACATTGCAACCCCTTTATCAGTTGTGCCTGTGCGGAATTTACCCTCCCGCAACTCATCTTCATGTAGGCGCGAGCGAAGCCTCATTGAATCTATCCGGCGCTGCCTATCCCGTTCCAAAAGCGGAATTACTTCCGGATATCTCTCTGCGACAAAATCTTCTGAATTCCGACCTCTGGAAATTGGCTGGCACGTCAGTTGGTTCGCGCGGCAGACCTTGTCGAGTTCGTAGAATAGATCATCATCTAGATCATCGAGAAGCCTATATATATGTAGAGATTAGCCACGAGTTAACCACCACAGCATGAAATTTGGATACGAGCTAAAATGGTACATACCTGTTTTCCAGCATGGCTTCAAGATTCAAGCAGATGTACTCTAATGCGGCCTGTTTGAACGCAGTCACCGAACACGGTGCAACCGCATTTAAATAATGGCATACATTCCGATTATTAACTGCATTGCGTTAGCATTCGTGTATTTTCCTATTAAATCAAAAATGTTACATACCAAACCGTCCTAGCAGCTTCTGGCATATCTGTGCCAGTCTATCCAGCATCAACTCATTCGCAACAGCCATAACATCAATGACCAAGTCAATCAAATCTTCCAGTTCGTCGAATTTAACGTCTTCAAACAGTTCATCATCCGTATCCGCATATATGTGACGCAGCACAAATTTGAATATGTCGTGGCGGATGTGCTTCAAATCGATGTGAAGAGGATCAACAGCAGAATCCGAGGAATCACCACGTCTTCCGGCCAGCCAACGACCACCAGCTCTCCCGTAGAACAACCCATTAAAAAACGGACAGCGGGTGCATAAAATCTGGCTATGGGCGTTTACATCGCCGCCATCAAGTTCAATTACCACGTCGCTGCTTTCAAAGAAACTAGGGTCCTTGTATGCCCGCTCCATATCCAGGTGCAAGCACTTATGAGGCAGGATCATGAACCGTGCCGCGCGCTCAAGATCACGAAGCTCAAGCGCCGTTGCCAGTTTTAGAACCTCGACTCGAACCCGTTTGTATTGCGTGGCATGTTTGGGTGAGTGGCGAGCTAGAGTCCATACATCATAGACCTGGTCTGCATACAGATACAGCACCAGGTTAAATATGGATAGGAAATCGACGTCGTTAAACTTAATCGAAACCTGCCCGTTCTTATCGTACTCGACGCTGAACACGTCTGGGACAGAATAATAGTATGACTTGTGGAATTCAGGCACAGCTCGTCTCAAAACTGAGCTGCGGCCCAGGATGAACTCATGAACAGGAATCCGTACGTCCGAAGCCGTCGTCGACACCCAGACAATTGGTTGAAAGTCATCGAAGCGAGCAGTATCCAAGGTAGACTTGATTTCCGATTCAAGGTTGAAAGGCTTGATAGGCGCGCTCCCAATGACAACATCCATGGACATTGACGAGTTATCATCAGGATCGCCATCCCTCAATATGCTTTTAAACGCCAATAGCGGCCAGAAATCCTCCCATATAGAGCGATCATCAATCATTATTTGCTCCCTAGCCACATCGCAGCCGCGCTGAGCAACCGCGTATGCTCCAAATGCATTGCTCCTAACAGCCACGACGCGCGAGAGGCCCGGAACCCGGACGAATTTGTAATCCTTTAGACGAGCCTCTCCTGTCATTTTGCCGTCAGTATCCTTGATCTTGGCACGTTTTTCCTTTCTCCAGGCAGACCCGGACTCAGTGCATATGATGATTGATCCATCTTGGCCAACATCAACGTCCCGGACAGCCATGTGGGACTTTTTGATAGACCACACGCGAGACGGTTGGGGCAACGAATTTCGAATCTTGGCTGGGTTCGTCGTAGACGACGCTGTGGAACTGGTGTCCGCCTTGCGGCTAACATGAACTGTATAAACTTCACCAAAACTCGACATTGCGCATATAGTATTGCCGCCAGAGGTGATTTTGGAAATGTAGTTTGTTGACAGGCCGTATCTCGTCGACATGAAACTGTCTCGGATGAAGCTCGAGGCGCCATCAAGAGGAAACACAATTTTAGAATAGCCATAGTGGGTAAAGACCCAAACATCGTGGTTTTCGAGCAAACAGGTCGTGGCTCGGTCGATTGCTGAAACCATGATAATGGGAGAACTAAAGAGCGATGCGCCAACTCTTCGAGGAATCGTTTGCGACTCAAGAGAACGGGCATCAGCGTCGATAAGGCCTAGCTGACCTTCATTCTTACCGAACGTATATAAACCCGTGGACGTAAATACAACGGAATGGATCGAGGAAGCGGCTGCACCGATAATGGCTTCTTTCTTGAAAGGGTTGAAGATTTGCCGCGGGGTGGTTTGGATGGGCACATCGTTCTTGTGGTCGGTCTTGGGAAGTGCATATCCCAGCTGACCGTATTTATTACTTCCCCAGCTAAACACTTCTCCCTGCTCAGATATGGCGATGGAATGGTCCTGGCCCAAAGCCAAAGCAACGACCTTCTTTCCAGCAAGACCACCACCCTCGATGCAAACAAAACTAAACCTAGTATCTTCGTCACCAGTTCCCAGCCTCCCTCCCGGGCCAAAGCCGCAAATAAACAGATTCGACTCCGGGTCGTTTGTGATGATTCCGGTGTGTAGCTTTGACATTACAATTTCTTGGTAGATGATAGGACGTGCCCGTACCACCGTGGGAATATCGGTGACAGAATCGATATCAAACTCTTCAACATCTGAATTCGATCCTCTACGTGCAGCGCGAATGGCTCCATGTTCACGGTTGAACCTGTATAACAAATGGTCCGGCCGAGTCAAGACGATCCGCTCCGGAAATTGGCGGTCATCTTCGTCGCCCAGCCCAAGATTAAGATTTTTGTTGCTACCAAAAGTGAAAGCCTCATCACCAAGTATGTTTACTAGAGGCTTTATATTGCCCCTGACCATATCATGATCAGTTTCAGGCGGGATTGAAGAATCGGTTGACGCGGAATCATCTTCATCTGACATAGATTCATATCCGGAAGCCTTGTTGATATCACGAGGCAAAACAGTTGCTCCAAAGACATCGAAGGGACTATTCCCCTCGCGATCCTTTATCTTGATCAGGCCACCAGAAGGGTGATGAACCCCTCCAGGTGTTCTAAAATCAGTAGCATCGCGAACATCCCTCGCAATCAGTGCCTGCGCAATGGTCACATTTCCAGCATATAGTGCGCGATGCAGCGCAGTCCATCCGCTTTCCAGATCCTGGGCGTATATATCCACGAATGGCACCTCCAGCAGCGCACTAGCAAATTCAACAGCCTGTTCTTTCTGCGACGAAGCTATAAGGTGCAATAACGTGCGGCCATACTGATCTTTGGCATTAACATCAGCACGGGTCAGTATAACTGGCGCATTCCGAGTGGCGGTGGAAGGTTGTTTATCAGATGGCTGCTTCGGCGATGAAACCGCAGTGGGGCGCGAATGTTTCAAGAACGAGCCTGGAGAAGTCCCTAATGCGGTCCCGGGGCTTCCATAGCCGGACGCAGCAGGCGCATTGCTTTTCCACTGCGTATGGGAACTAGTGGCGTCTGCCAGAAACCGTCTGAAGCTTTGGACATCATCTTGGAGAAAATACTGCCAGAGTTTGCTACTCATGTGCCTTTGTGTGGGGCGGTGGCAGGATCCCGGATAGAGGACCCCCCAGTTATCGAATCCCCCGAATAGGGTTGAAACCGCGCTTTCACCTCGACGGATCGCGGGATTGTTTTCAAAGGCTTCCTTTGTTTCTCTGTTAACGGGGAATGCGGAGAACAGGTGGGGTGGGAGACGGGCGGGGAACGGGAAGAGAGGTCGAGGGTTTCTCGTTCAACAGAGGGATGTGCCGCCTCTATGGATATATAGCGAATCGATTGAGAGTTTATTTCCGTTGCGATACAGATGTTTGCCGTGGGTAGATGAGGCGGCGAAGGTGGGAATCGGCTATTTCTCAATGGGGCGGCAACGACCTTTATATTTCACTGTAGTGCTCAGTCTTTGCCGGGGAAAAACAGTGTTAGTGCCAATGCAGACGATAGACAACTGCGACTGTCGATAGGATGTTGTGTTCCTGTATATCGCTGTTGTCAGTGGTGGAGGATAAAGGAGGCCGGGGAAGCGTGCGGAAAAATGAGGTTCAAAGGCCACGATGAGTAGGTGATGACTGATAATGATGATGCTGCGGCTCAACCAATCACAGCCCGCAAACCCCTCCATGAGGCCATGCGAGAGGTCGAGAACGATTTACCATATTTAGATCTGGAGATAGGAAATGTCTTTATGAGTTAAATATATATATTAATATGGATAGTGAGGTGCTAGTTGAATGTGGTTAAATTTTCCCGTCTACATAGGTCATATCATGGTGAACTAAGTGTATAAATATGCGGCGATGAGCGAGATATATTGGGATGCACATTAATACAGAATGTTTCAAGCTTGCTTAAGCAAAATTTGGGTTATTCTGAAGAGCTCTAAGCAAATTTCTGTTAGTTTAGATGTTTTGTTTTGTTTTGTTTTATTAGCAGGCATTTTCCTACATGCATGTAAATATGTAACAAAGCAATGAATACGAAACTATATTGCTTCTAAGGTGGACAAGTGAAGGTGAAGCAGGCGAACGCTTTTCATCTCTGGTTAAAAACAAAGGTAGAAGCTGGAATTGGAATTGAAATATGAGTGGGCATAGGCTAATATAATATTCTTATGTTGATTCTAGGACCGTATGTCCATTGCATCTCCATATCTATCTTTCTCTTTGGTTTGGATCTTAAAAGGCCGGCATCATAACCTCCTGCGTGGTTTCGGGCCTTTTTCCTTTTGACCTGGTAGTTATCTACCCCTTTCATCTGCTTCCAGTTGACACCGTTCTCATTCGGCTCGCTCAGTACTCCGTATGTATTAGTGCTTTGGTCTTCCACTTCTTAAGACAGACAAGCTCAAGGGTTTCTCTCCAACGCCGGCCTCGTATCGACCTCTCATTCCAACTTGCCCATTAGCGATGATGTTGGAATGAGTATCCTCATTCACAGAAAAATACTCCGAACCCATATTTTCATCCATTTTACCTGTCCAAGGTGCTCAGGGATGCCGTTCTTGTCCATTCGAACACAAGCATCTGCCTGGCCAACACAACGCAACGCAAACGCAGCTCGATTTGATTGTGAGCTATGCTTAGCCTGTTTCATGAGCAGTATGTATAAACCGCTCCGGGCACCTACTACCTACCTCCCTGTGTCCAAAAATAAAAAATAATATGGCATGGCAGGCAGGCAGCGCTGTTATTTGAATAACGACGGCAAAAGAGAAAATAGCAGCCTGGCCAAATAAGCGCAAGAAGAAATGCAAGTCGTTCGTCGGTGGGTATCTATGCATATTGTTATCTATCATATTTGCCCCATTTGCTTGTGTGCCGCTGTGGTTGGCTGTGATTGTCCAAGTTTGACGGACAAGGTCTTGGGAGCCTCAATCAAGGCTCAAGCTCATTCAAGCTCATTCAAGAATCCAGATCGCTCGAGCGCTGGAAACGGAAAATAGCACTGCCTGGCCAAACCCCCTCCCCCCCCCAAAAAAAAATAAATAATAATAATAATAAATAAATAATAAATAAAAGGAGCTTGAGTCATCTCCGCCCTAGCGCTCGGCTGGCAGTTAATTAGGAAGTTATTGGTTGCCCACTGGTCAATATGAATCCTTTTGCCTTTGGTCGGCAAAAGAGCATTTGCGCTGCAGCCAATCCAACGGTGGTTGCGCCTTTGCATGGGCAAAAAAAAAAAAAAAAAAAAGGGCGTAGCGAGACGACAAGGCGGCAGGACCACAACATTCTGACACAGATACAGAGGCAGGCCAGCACAAAAGCAGCTAGCGAGGAGTCATTGATCTGATGGGTCAACCCATCCATCCATGTTCCCCGGCTATGAGTATCGACAGGTCAAGCTCGCAGCCCACAAGACGAGAGTCACGGGCCCGTGGACTGGCTTGCATGGAGGCTTCTCGTCACGTCCATTGAAACTCGGAGCTATCTATTATTCATGAATAATGGGATAGCTAGCTATATCTATTCGTTCGACGAACACTCTCCGTGGATGGGCCTCGAAAAATGTGAACGGCCACTATGTGGTACGACGGTAACTTAATAATCGTTAAGGCGTGCTACGACATGTTATGTCGTAACCCGTTCATACATACATGCCTCGCCTGTCATTTGACTGGCTTAGGTTAAATAGTTACCTATGTACGGAGTAGGTTGGTATGTAACTATATAGCCTTCGAGAGCTATATCAGAACCTCAAGACCAACCCATTGAAGAGGGCAATGGATTTCAATCTTTGTTGCCGCATCACTGATCATTATCATATGGACACGTCTGCATCTGTGGCCTTGGCCTTGGGAGGTTCGAGATGAGAGTAAGAATAGTTTGCCTTCTTCTTCTTCTTCTTCTTCTTCTTCTTCGGGCCACGCCTCGACGCTACAGGATAACTTTTTCACACATTTGAATAATAAAACATACTAGATATGATTTTTATATAGCCGTTTCTTGAAACAACGGGATTCTCCTCCGATCAGGAAACTCAACCCTAATCAGGTAGCTTCATTAAATATTAACAGCTGCCTATATGTGCAGTTACCATGCTGTTCACCGCTGTTAATATCCATTAAACCTAGGAATATATGCGATGATAAGGCCTAAGTACCTGGCGCCAGATATGAGCCACTAGGTTTTTTGATGAAGCTGACTAACTACCTACCTGGGTAACTTCCAGGCTAGGACCTTGCGTCCCGACTCCCCTTGCATTTTTCATGCGGTTTATGTGGGTTTACCCATATAAAATAAAAAGTAGTTAGGGCCGATGGACAGATGGGCTTTATTGATATATCTAAGTGGATAGGTTGTTATGGAGGGGGTCAAGGATCTGCAGCTGCAGGCGCTCTTGAGTCCTTGACGACAAGCCTAAGCTGCTAACCCATCCACGCTGCAGGCAGTGACGGGGGCCAGGCAAGCCATGATTATGAAATTGCTGATTGGGGGGGATGGTTGGCTGCATAAAAGCCGACACCGGATATTGTGGTCGGTGGTCTGTAGACAGCACTAGACGCTGTGCGCGGCGCATGGGGATAACGGGTTTGCGGGTTGAAAGTCAGCAATGAGCAACGAGCATGCATGGGTGAGCAGGGCGAGGCAGCCAGTGCGGTAAAGGAGCCTGGGCATCTGCCTCGTCTGAGTCGACCGACTGTGTCCATCCAGGGTCTAGCTGCTTGTTAATTTGTAGGATTAGGGTTCCGGTGGTATTTATTTGGTGATAGAGAAACTGTCTGATATCTGATGTTAAGACTCGAGAGGTAAGAGAATAATCATAGACTATGTAATCCGTACGGATTACGGAGTATGTTGGATCTTGATATTTGCTCTCAGATGACCGAAGAATGGCGTAAGTACCGGGGAATATATTTATAATACCATATTATACCATACCGTACCTAGCGTTATATTTCGTCGATATGCGGCTGCTCTGTGTAGTACTTGAAATCGGAACATCCTATTAGCCAAATCAAGGTTTATGCAAGCCACTAATTACAAGCTGTATTGTAATTGATTCATATTGTACGGTACCATACCCTGAAACACGGGGGCTGTTTGTTGCGATGACACCACTGGAAAGTATAAATATATATATACACACTCTCGAAAAAACAAAGAGATTAGATAGATAGAAGACGAGAGCAATGAATGGTAAAAACAGTAGCCATCTTGAATATTCTGGGTATTAATGATTGATCATAGACTCAGGCAGAACAATCTAGACTAAACAAACACCTTTCTAATTATATATATGGTTATATACTACCGGACTCTTGGTTGGCGCAGGTTTTCGAGTCAGCTGTGTGCGTCACTCGCTGTTATTGAGTTACTGCTGCTTGGTTGTTGCCGGTCCAAACCTCCCGTATTTCTGCTGTCTCCCCCAAACTTCAAACCTCAAACCTCAACCTCACCTTCAACCTTCAACCTCCCACAACTATAACCCATCTCTCCTCGTCTCCCCCCCCTTTTAAAAATTATTTAAAGCAAGTGGCAG